>CAEFZY010051114.1:0-75116 GCA_903066815.1 Brachyrhaphis roseni
TTATTGTCATTGCACTGTCACAAGTACAAGCAACGAAATGTAGTTTGCATCTATCCAGAAGTGCTATACATGATATAGATATTTATTTACAGGTGTACAAAAGGCAAGGAGGTTTGCAAGAGTAATGGCAAGAAGTTCTAATAGTCTAACAGTCCGTGCTCATATTGTGATTGACAGCACTAAGCCCCACCCTCTGGCTCTGATTGGTTGTTTCTAGTTAGAACATAGATGAGATCATATCGAACAATGTAAAAAGGAGAATATATATATATATATATATATATATAAAAGTTAAATTCTGCAGTTTTATTAAGAAATGAAGTTTAAATCACGTAAAAAAGCTTCTTCATGCGATAAGTCAATAAAAACCACAGCAGTGACAGAAGTAAACAGTTTCATGAAATATATTTAGAATTCCAGCTGTAAAAACAATGTGAATCAGGAAAAGTTTTCTGGTTTTCTTTATGATTTATTGATGCATTTATGGTCAAAACGATCCTAAAATCAACTTCAGGACCTCAGAAAGGCCTTGTACTACATTAAGGACGTCATTTTAATTTTTTCTGAAATGGGACTTAAATTACATTTAGACATTTTAAGTTTGTATATTCAGTCAACTTTTTATTTTATTTTCTAAATGTTATTTCATTTTCTGGAGAAATGCACAAGTAACATTTATTTAAATTTGTTGTTATTGATGAATTAATAGTATAATTTGTGCTGAGGCAAAACTACAAATCTCGGTCAACCAAATGGAACTGACCGAGATCGGTAATCTGAAATCGGCCAAAAAGCTGCAGTCAGTTCATCCCTTTGCTTATGAATTATAACTTTACAGTTGATGCAACAAATCTGTGATCTGTGATCATTTCAGCTGTTTAGTTTCATAAAAAGAAACTGAAAAAAGGACTTTTGTGCAGTGCAGCTTTTTTTGTCCTGCCATGTTTTTGCCTGTGGGCCACTCCCAGCCGATCCACACTGGGCTGGATCCAACCTCACCACACGGCCGTTTCTGTCCTGCACACGCGGCCCGGAGGGGGCGGGGCTTAGAGGGGAAAAAGTGATGTAAACGATGAGAGGAGCAGAGCGAGAGTTCACTCTGCAGGGGACTGTGGAGCAGAGAGAACCAGGTTCTCTGCCATGGAGGTTTCTCGTTGGAGTTGAGTTTTTAGTTTTCAGAAACCGGAGACGTTGCCGTTTGTTTGGCTGCATTTTGGAAACGGTTGTGATGACGGAGCGATGCAACTTGAAGGCTCTGACAGCAGCTCTGTGTTGCTTCTACCACAGGAACTCGGTCATCAACCGGAAGGTGAGACAACTTCACCTTCTGCTTCTTCATCAGAAGCATAAATAAAATCTTCTTTCTGAAGCTGTTTATAGCAGACCATTGGAAACTGACCGGTCCACTTAAAGCAGGGGTCCAATGTGCGGCTCGCGGGCCATTTGTGGCCGTTGGAGTGATTTTGTGGCCCCCAAATGCAAATCAAGAATTAAGCAAATTTGGTGCCGATGCAAACTTTATATTGGTAATCAGGGAACAATTATAATCAATAATTAGATTTTCTTACAGTAGAAAAAGATTTTTGTCTTTTCATAACCAAATTTTTATAATAAGTAGAGACTTTTACTGAAAAATTAACTGTGTTGAGCCTAAATCAACTTTGATTTATCATATTAGCTAAACATGTCAGCCATCTTTAACAGTTAAACGTGACTTAAATATTACATATTTAATTCATTGAACACGGTTAAGCATTAGCCATATTTAATATTTAAAACGGCAAATGTTTAAATATTAAATGTGGCGGAAGTTTAATGTTTAAACATTATACATATTTAATATGTAAACATTAAACAGAGCTAATGTTTAGCCACATGGCTAATGTTTAAACATGGCTAATTAATTATTTTCTGGTTTCTACAACTTAAGTTGCGTCTCATTCTCTATTGTCAGTTTGGTAGAATAACTAGTTTCATCAGGCTGCGATAACTAGTTCTAGTTTGCTAACAACATGCTAGCTAAAGTTAAGATGACAAGAGAAATCTGGGGTAACCATGGTAACCGGTTTAAATGTCAGCCATGTTCTTTCTGTAGTTAAGTAGCGTGTCCATCCGCCGTGTTTACAAACAAATAGTCCGTCTGTCTGTCTTGTAGCTTAATGCAGATTAAACCAGAAGTGAGTGGACAGACTTTGTGTTTCTCTGCCCTGCGGACAACAGAGACGCTTCCAGCTGGAGGAAAATCTGATCACACTGAATGCTCCTTCTCTTTCTGAACACTGGGCTTTTATTGCTGGGACCAGACGACCCCCATAAACCCGCCTGTGTGACCGTCTGGCTCTGACCGGGAGATATATGTTGACTTCATCCGTAACGGCCGCTGGCGGACAGACGAGGCAGTGAGCCGGGATGAGCCGAGCGGACGGCGGATGAGACGGTCCAGGGTTGAGGCGCTGCGTGACGTCAGTGAGATGTAGGAACGTCATCGAGTTAGATCAGGGGTCTCAAACTCCAGGCCTCAAGGTGTCCTGCAACTTTTAGATGTGTCTCTGCTGCAGCACCTGAATAGAATAATCGGGTCATTAAGGCTCTGGACATCTGATCCACACAAGGACGAGGTCATGAAGCCGTTTCATTCCAGTGTTTTGTACCTGTGGCACATCTAAAAACTTCAGGATACCGGCCCTTGAGGACTGGACTTTGACACCTGTGAGTTAGTGGATGAAGTCCAGCAGGTTCTGTTCGGTTCGGTTCTATGAACTACAGCTGTGGTTAAAACAGAAATGAAGGATTTTATTCTGCAACATGAGGTTATTAGAGGAAACTCAGAGATAAGTTTCTGTTACGGCGTTAAAGCAGATAGATTGAGCTTTTAAATCTTTAATTTTCACATTTAAATGCAACTTTTATTTTATAAAAAAAAGAATTTTCTGCATATTTATTGAAACTGTCATGTTGTGACAATATGAGACAGAAAAGATCTTTCTCCACTTCCTCCCTGAGCTCCTGCCTGGTCTGAAAAAATGCACCAAAAACAACCAGTCAGAGCCAGGAGGCGGGTCTTACCGCTGTCAATGAACCTCATGTACTCGCTGCTAAATGCACTAATAGAGGGGAAACATCTTACAGTTACATGAAAACTGTAACTGTCGTTGTTGGTGGCCATGCTAACTAGCGTGGCTANGCTACACACTTATTATTGAGACAACTATTACAAGCTGTGCTAGCTGCAGAGAGCAAGAGGAGCAGAGAGTGATTGACAGCGCTAAGACCCGCCCCCTGCCTCTGATTGGTTGTTAGAACTGGGAGGAGACAGAGGAGAACGATTCTTTTTTTTTTTTTACAAAAAAATAACAGTCACAATATAATGAGAGCTTCAACAAAGTAGTGAAAAATATATTGTCTATAAAAGTTACATTTTGAAACATGGGCCAAACTTGTCAAATCAAAAGTATTTAAAAAAATCTTTTTTTTTTTTTTTTTATGCAGCAAAGGAAAGTTATTTGCCGTAGATCCCAAACATAATAATGTTTTTACATGTTTGGTGTATTTTTTATAAAAGCATCTAGTTTTCAAACTATTTTAGGTTCTTTTGAGCAAATTTATTCTCAGTTTAAAAAACAGGTTTTGGGTCATTTCCTTTCAAAAACTTTGCTATTTTTTCCAAGTTCAATACATTAAATAAAAACTGATTTAGGTGCTGAGAGACATAAAAATGTCAGATTCGATGTACATGGCCATGTTTAGCAGTTCTGCAGCAAATACTGGTTAAAATGTAAAAGGGAACATAGAAAACGGAAAGGAAAAAATGACCCAAACATGAAGATGATCTACTCAGCAGTGGAGAGACTAAGTTCAGCTTTCCTGCACTTCTAGAGACGGTAAATACACAACAAAATGTATTTAAAGGCTAAAAAAAGTAATTTTTTATGATGTTTTTGTGGTAAAAGTAGAAAATATTTGAATAAAACCAGAATTAGAGGTGAAACTCATAGCATCACATCCTCTGGGTTGCTATTCTTTTATCTCTTTCGTCTTTCCAGCCCTTCATCCTTCATCTGCTGCCTTTTCTCCTCTCGATCCAAAAAGCCAGAGGACTTGTTCCCTTTATGCTCCTCCGTCTGTCTCCTTGGGACGTCGTCCGTTTTCTGTGCTTCACAAATCAAAGCTTTTTCCTTTCAAACCAAAGGAAAATATCACAACAGAGATTACATGAGATGGAGGTTTCACTTCATTTACTTAAATGTTTTTCTGTCTAAAACTTCACACCTTCTCCATCCAAGTTGACAGAAATGTTGCTATAAAATTGAAGCTGACAAAATGAAAATAAGCCTAAAGACACTGAGACACAAAAACCTGTCATCTGGCAGAAAGTTCATTTTCCCACATTTTGTATGTTTGCAACCACAAACTTCATCACATCACATGATGACATTTCTGAAAATCATCTTTTGACCCCCAACTTGACGTCTCATGACCCTCTGGGGTTCCCGCCCCCCACTTTGAGAACCTCTTCTCTAACAAACCTCGGAGGCCTTCAGAGTAAAGGACAACGATGTGAAAAAGCTCAAGAGGTTTGAAAACTGAGTTATTTTCATTTAAATCACATTTTTAAAAAGAAACAGAATCATCGTCTTGATGTGAAGTTTATTTAATAAAAAGAATAAATAAATAGACGCATTTCCTGTGGAAATAAAATAATACACAAGAGGTGACAGAGGTAGAGCAAAAGTACTCTCACCAAAGTAAGAGTAGAGATACATCATAACAAAACAAGAAAAGGGGAAAAATAGTTACTTCTAAAAATAAATAATAATAATAATTAAAAAAGTTACTCCAGTAAATGTAACTGAGTAATTGTAACTAGTTTCTATCCATTTTTGTGTTCAGAGTTGATTCCTCTGCAGCTGAGGAGTAAAATACTTCCTGGTTTAATCACAGGAAGTTGCAGGTAAACAGGAAGTCCCTGATGGTCATTTAGTCTCATCAGCTTTGATCAGGATTGTCCAATTAGTCCTTAAAGGGCCGGCGCCCCTCATGCTGCTTCAACACAAACAAACTCCTGCAAGATTCTCAGAAGTAAAAAAAAAGTTGCTTCACTTTCACAATGAGAAGGTTTCGCTGAATAATCAAAATAGTTTTTTCTTTGTGTTTCTGTTTTTGCATCACCTCTGAGAAATCATTCGGAAACTTCTCAACAATTGACAGGAAGACGAATCCGTAACGCTCCGTTCCTGATGACGAAACTCTGAAACATTTACAGTGAGAGAAGCAGAGATAAGACTGAGGAGCCAAACGTTGGGCTGCAGTCAGAGCAGCACAACTTCAACTTATGTTTACTCAAGTAAAAGTAAAAAACTGTTTGGTAAAAATGACACTCAATTATTTAATACTTAAAACTTACACTAATATATAAAGTTATGTGGATCTTTTTTTAATATCTTAAGGACCAAAATGAGAATAATTTTGGTCTAGTTTCTTAGTACACTTGAAATAAGAACAAAAAATTAGTTTACAAGGAACTTTTCAGCAAAATACAGAGGCTTGTTTTAAGTAAATAATTCCTTAATATTGATGAACCAGTTCTAGTTCCACTGGTGCCGTTACCTAGCAACCCCAGCCAAACTCAGCCCGTTACCTAGCAACCCCAGCCAAACTCAGCCCGTTACCTAGCAACCCAGTTCTACTTCCACTGCTAGATCATTTCACTTATAACAAAACGTTCTGCCCAAATAATCTGCCAGTGGAACTGGAACTTTTTCATCAATATTAAGGAATTGTTTTTGTTAAAATAAGCTCCTACATCTTTCATGAAACGTTACTTGTAAGTTATCTTTATTCAAGTGTAATAAAATATCTGCTCTAGAAACTAGACCAAGAAAACTTGGTAAGATTTTGTGTTTTTGCAGTGCAGAGCTGATTCTGACATCATTGGTCACTTTTAGACTTAGAGGATAAATAAATCCCAGAGTTGGTTCTTTATGCTTCAGTTCATGTGTTGCTGTAGCAGCAGATCAGCCTGTCAAACACTTTCAGTGTTGCTAAAGTTTATTTTTCTCTCTTTTTCCTTACATTTCTCCTTCCTGAATCTCTTTGTCCTCCTCGTTCTTCCTGCACATTAACATCAATGATCTTCTATTCATGACTTCATAGATTCAGAATAACGTCGACTCATGATGTCTCTTCATTAAACGGAGCACATTTATTATTGTTGTGGCCGTTGCAAAAACTGGAGGCTTCATTAAATCAGCCAGATTAACACAAAAACAATCCATGACACTTAAGGAGTGAAGCACAGAAAATACATGAGTGAGGAATTGCTGTTATCTTTCATCTGTTTCACCACATTTCACATTTTCTTTAGATTATCCAGAAACTTCCTGGCAGAGAAACAGAAACTCCGCCTATTTCAAGCTTTGGAAGCGTTTTGCGTCACTTCCACTCGCTTTTGTTTATGTGCGTCAGGTTGAGGTGTGTGTGGAGGCGGGTCCATGTGGGCGGGAGGGGGGACGTCATAGGACGTCGCACAAGGTGAGGCAGAGCAGAGGGACAAAACCTCCGTGGAGGCAGACAGACAGAGAGAGAGTGTGTGAGATGGAGTTTTCTTTGTGAGCCAGCAGAGTGTGTGTCGACGTGTGTGTGTAATGAACGATGCAGAGACCCAGCAGCTGTTCTGTAAGTCTGTCTGTCTGTTTGTTTTGTCCTGAAGATGGTTAGAAATATTCTCCTTCCGTTTCTACTTTTACTTAAAGGTAGAAAAACCGGAATGTGTTTTGGTAGATATGCGTCTCTTGTGCCAACAAATCCACAGGAGAGACAGTAGATGAGAGTCTGAGTGTCGCATTCTGGTGTCCAAACCTTTTATCATGTGGGCCAAAGTTTTCAGTCAAAGTCTCTGGATAATTCTGGTTCTACTTATTATAAAATCTTGGGTATAAATAGATGAATAGTTTGTGTATGTAATATTTTTAAAATATTAAAAATAAAAAGTTTTAGAAAAAATTTGAATCATTCTTGAGTTGCAGTCGGGGTCCACAAATGGCCCCCGGGCCGCACTTTGAACACCCCTGGATTAAACAAATGTTTAGCAACTTTCCCCTGGAAAGAATAAAGTTCAGAAAGAGAAGTAAGAAAAGCAGAGGTTTGGTTTTCATTTATTTATCTATTAAAGAGGCAAAAATTAAATATAAGATTTGTGTGACCCTGGAAAATAAGACTTAAGAAACCAATTAAATTTGGTTTGTACTGCACCGGTCCATGGGTGTCCAAAGTGAGGCCCGGGGGCCGTTTATGGCCCTTTTGACTGATTTTTTGCGGCACCAAACTACAATTCAAAAATGATATAAATTTTGCCCAGAGATACAGATTTTTAAATTGTAATCAGGATAAATAAAAATTGTTACCAACATAATTTACTTACACAGGAAAATATAAAGTATTTCTGTTTTTATAACAAAGGTTTAACAAAAGACCAAGTTTATCCAGAGACTTTTACTGAAAAGCCGAATCAGCTTTTATTCTTTCTTAAACTTGATTAAATATAACAAACGTTTTGAAACAAAGTGACTTAAATCCTGTTCTTATTACTGAAAATAAACTGATTCAGTCCAGCCCAAAAGAAACTGAAAACTAGACGTCTTTCTTTAAATGCAGAAAACACATAAAATCTACAGCTGGGGTCATTATAAAAAAAAAAAAAAAGAAATTTTTAGATTAATCTCAGAAATTTTCTTCAAACATGAGAAAATTTGCTAGAAAAAAATCAAATTTTTGATTACGGTAATATAATTTTTTTACAAAAAACTTTCTGAATTTCAAATCTTAAACATTTTCTAAAGAATTTCTGAGATGAATCACAAAACATCCGAGTTTTGGCAAAAATTCAAAAAAATTTCTACCTACAGCCTTAATAAACTGTTTGGTCGTTGTTTCTGACCTAAATGTATATTTACTGTTATTAGTAAAATAACACATGTATGAAAATTTAAATAAAAATAATGTTTAAAAAAGAAAAAGCTGAAAAATTGATTACAGATTAATAATCAGTCTATTTGTAAAAATCTACAATTTGCCCTTTTTGTTGTTGCCCAAAATCATTTCATTTTATTTACTTCCAAAAAAAAATCTTCCCTCATTTTATTTAATTATGTTTCATTTTAATATGACAGATGAGAGACGGAGGGGAAACGTAATGAAGGATCATTCATTCTTTTATCTGTGATGCACATTTAAAACCAAAGTGCTTCACATCATAAAATCATAAAATCATAAAATGTTAATCAGGTTTATTGGGAGCCGCAAACAAAATCCTAAATCAAAACGATGTTATAAAAACCGTAATTATTAACAAATGTTGGAGTTGCTGATCAGAAGCGACTCTGACCGGCTCAGGTTTAAAGTGTGTCAGTGTTTCGGCTGGTTTGCAGTTTCCTGGTTCTTTGGATGTAGAGCAGAACCAGAACCAGAAGAGCTGAGAGGTCTGGAAGGTTGCTATGACGACAGCTGATCTTTAAAGTATTTTATTGCTAAGTAATTAAAATACATAAGTGATTTATAAACCAATGGTTTTATGTTATTTTAAAGTTTATTCTCTGACACAAAGCGACTGGATCAGTTTCTCTGAAACTCGTCATTCGTCCTGGAAACGTTCCTCAGCTGACCGAAGGCCGACTTTGTGACCGTCTTTATGTGGCTCTGAAGGTTCAGGTCAGAGGTCAACCTGATCTCTAGTTTCTAACTGAAGCTATTCTGACTCTAGATCTATAGCTCTACGTCATTCCTCTTTAGAGATAAAAACTTTAGTTTTGTTTCTGTTCTGGCTCATTGACTTTTATCAATCTGCTGTATCTTACTGAAGAGTTACTTGTAAGTTAGTTTTGTCTTATTGCAAGAGCACTAAGATATTTTCTCTAGAAATGAGATCAAAATATTTGGCAAGTTTTCGCAGAGTTGCTAATGTTTTATTGAGTGAGTGTAACTGTTTTTGTAATGTTTTCTCTTTTTTTGATGTTCCTAATCATAAATAAATGGATAATGGGGATCCAAATAAACAAACAAACAAACTTTAAATGAATTAAAATGGATTTCCATGTACATAAACAAATTTGAGCCAAAGAGATGAACATCAGTTAAAAAGTTTGTTTTGCTTTGAAATGATTATTTCTGAGTGCATGAAGCTGAGACTGGATCTCTGGTGGAGACAGATTTCACCTGAACGGTTCCTCCTGTCCTCCTCCCAGTTCTCCAGGGACCAGTTCATCCTGGACTGTTCGTTGGAGAAGCTCCGCAGAGAGCTGGAGGAGGAGCTGAAGATGAGCAGCGAGGAGCCCAGGAGTCACGCCTGGTACCACGGCGCCATTCCCAGACAGGTACAACACAAAAACAGAGCCACTCCCTTTAAAAGTCCAGTTGGAAACCAGTTGGACCAGGCCGGGTGTTATTAGCCTGCAGCGCTGCGACTGCAGGCGGATTACTGGGTGTGTTTGGACCCCAGCAGGAGCAGAGGGGCTCCTCCAGGACAGAAAGCCTTCTTTATGCGTTTGTTTGTTGTGCTGGATAACTGTGTGAGGGAGGCTGTGTGCTGCAGGGCCGAGATGTAATCGCTTTTAATAAGCTGCTTCCTTTGGCTAAACTACCATTACACTCTAAACAAACAGCGGCCTAATTAAAGCCCTGAGTTCAGCATGAAGGTTTGTGTGTTTCTGTGGGAAAGAAAAAGAGTGAAAAGCTGCAACTGAAACAGAGAAACACAAGAAAAGAGGACAAAACAAGCTTACACTGCAAAAACACACAATCCTACCAAGTCAATTTGGTTCAGTTTCTAGTACAAATATTTAGTAAACTTGAAATAAGAGAAGACAATAACTATGAGCTTATTTTAACTAATTCATTCCCCAATAATGATATTTGTGGCAGATTATTTCACTGAAAACATGGGGAGAACGTCTTGTTAGGAGTGAAATAATCTGCTGGTGGAACTAGACCTGGGTTGCTAGGTAACGGGCTGGACTGGCTGAGGTTGCTAGGTAACGGGCTGGACTTGGCTGAGGTTTCTAGGTAACGGGCTGGACTTGGCTGAGGTTGCTAGGTAACGGGCTGGACTTGGCTGAGGTTGCTAGGTAACGGGCTGGACTTGGCTGAGGTTGCTAGGTAACGGTGCAGGGCCTGTCACTTGTGAAATAGGTTAAATAATCTACCAGTAAAACTAGTACTTTTTAAAAAAATCAATATTAAGGAATTATTGACTAAAAACCAGCCTCTATAACTTTCTGTAAAGTTTCTTGTAGTTTGTAGTTTTGTCTTATTTCAACTGAACTAAGATATTTGCTAAACAACAATACTTGGTAAAATATTGTGTTTTTGCAGTGTAGGTGGCTGGATGGAAATAAAAATTTTTACATGTATAAAATGTTGAAAATAATCTTTCTCAGTAACAACACTGAACAATTTAATTTATATTTTTATTTTTAGACACAAATCTTCATAAAATCTCCCTGATTATCCGTCCTCTCTCTCTCTCTCTCTCTCTCTCTCTTTCTCTCTCTCTCTCTCTCTCTCTCTCTCATAGTAGAAACACGCTATAGTTATTTAATTTAATCCTATCATAATGCTCAACTCCTTTGGAATCAATAATACAAAATACGATGAGTGAAATCCAGATATAATAAAAATAATTAATTTAGGAAATTAAATATTTACATCCTGTCGCATATGGACAAAAAGGTCTGACTCTTTTCTCCTGCTTGGATTAAGTGTCTTTTACAGTTTATGTAGCAGGAAAACATTGCAAAATTAATTAGATTTAAAGTGAAACTGAAAAATAATAGTCAGAATCTACAAAGTTAATGTGAGCCGAGGGAAACAATCAGAGCTAAATGTGTCTTTCCATCCAGACAAATTAAAGTTTAAAACAGCGTTGAACTCGTTGACACGTCAGTTAAAAAGAAAACTAACATTTTCGAGCGTTAACCTGCAGAGCAGCCGGCGCTGATCATCAGGTTTAATGAAACGTTTGGCCTGCAAACAGCCGCTGTGTGTTTGTGTAACAACCTGCAGGTGGCAGAGAGCCTGGTGCAGCGTGACGGAGACTTCCTGCTGCGCGATTCGCTCTCCAGCCCAGGGAGTTACGTTCTGACCTGCCAGTGGAGAAACGCAGCGCAGCACTTTAAGATCAGCAAGAAGGTACACAGACTTTTCTCCTGTTGATCACCAGCTTCCACATGATGAAGCCATTTCATCATTTGGATTTTATTTTCTGTTTGACTTTGCAGGATTAAACAAATGTACAAAAAAACACAAACTGTTTTAAGTCACTGGTGTCCAAACTTTTTGCAACATGGACCAGATTACTAAAAACACTAAATTATTGTCTTCTTTTTATGTGCCCAGGATGGGAAATGAGTAGGCAACTTTTTTCTCAACATTTTGAAAAAATATTTGGACTCTTGAAAAAATTTCTCAAAATTCTGACTTTTTTCCTTCAATCAATTCAGTTTGTTGAGACCAAAAATCTGAATTTTGAGTTTGATGTCAGAATTATTTATTTTTTCAGCAGCTCTAATCCTATTTTCTGTAACTCAGCAATAAATTAAATACAAAATATTTAATTTAAGCAAAGTGGCCGGTTTTTTTGTCTTAATAAATGATAAACTGTTTAATAACTTTTCCAGTAATTTTTTTCAGTTTATTTGATCTAGAAATTTTTGTCAAACAGCATTCCACTATATTCCTAATGAAAACAAACTCACCTTGTTTCCCTCCAGCTTTAAGTCGTATATTATCATTTATTTACCATTTATACTCTGCAGATCCACGTTTTTTGTTTTTCACGCCTTTAGATTTATCAGAAAAGCATTAAAAAAATGAGGTTTTGTTTGTTTTTGTGTCATTCAGATGGTGATCCTGAATGACGCGTACTCCAGAGTGGAGTATCTGTTAGATAAGGAAGGTTTTGACAGCGTTCCTGCGCTCATCAGATTCTACGTTGGCAACAGGAAACCCGTCTCACAGGTTGGTTTAACAAGCTACAAGTTGTTCTGTTTCTTCATAATTCATGTGTTCAGTCTTGACCAGTNTAAATGTGTTTAATAATTACATAGATTTCAACAAAATTAATTCCAGTTTTCTTTTACATACAAAAGTCTGAAACTGGAACCTTTGTATTCACGTGTTTCTGATACGGCATTAAAACCTGATGCACAAGTGACATCCGCTAATGACAGAAACTCTCTTCTTGGCTCATTGGGGGTTAATTTTTGCTTCAAAATCAATATGATTGGACCGTTTTGAAGCAAAGGGGCTATTGTTGTGTTCAGAAGGAGTTAGCATAGCAGCAGAGCTACACAAGCCGGAAATAGCATCTCAATGCTAAATATGTAGCAGCAATGCTCATGTTAGCATCTGCATGTGTAAGGCTTGGAACAGTTGAATAATCTAAATAACAGGCTAAAAACAATAAATATCTTTCTAGTTGAGCTCATAAATATGTTTATTCAATAATTTTGCAGCAAATGGGGTTCTTGAATTGAAGATGTTGCTAATTTTGTCAAATAAAATGTAATTAATTGATAACGGGCTGTGTAATTAACTGAATTTAAAACCATAAATGTTTCTCCCCCCTCCAGGTTGTTGGTGCCATCATCTTCCAGCCGATCCACAGAGCGTTCCCGCTGCGCTACTTGGAGGAAAAGTACGGACTGTCGAGCAACCACAAAGAGGCGGGGCTGATGGTGCAGGAGAGGCGGAGCCAGAACCGCCTTAGCCTCAACATCACTAACGGTCACGACGGCGTGCACAGCGTCCACGACGGCCATCACGGCCAGGACAACGGCTTCGTCCGCGGCGCCCAGCTGAGGTCTGAGCACCACAAACTCACACAAACATGCAAATCTAACAACAAACCTCCAAATTCCTCCTGGATTTAATTAGGTGTGTTTTATTTTCACTAAGTTGCTTCGTCTTAAGCTGTTTAATAAATAGCAGAGATAATTCACTTTCTCTAGTGAGATGGCTAAATACACTCACCTTTTCTCCAGTTTTGCTCCAAACCTGAATCTGACTGCAGTGAGACTGAATTCAGCTCATAAATCTGTGTAAGCTAACGATAATCTGTGCTGTGTGCATCTAAATCTCATGAATGTTCGCTCAATTCATATTCTGACGTACTCTGATAAACTCTTCCTCTGAACTCAGCTCTGGTTTTTCTGCTCCTTACATATGGAATGCCAGAAAGGCCAAAAATAGAAAAACATTTGATGTCTTTCTCATGCAAAGTATATTTCTTCATACTTTGTGTGAAACAAATCGAGGAAAATACAAAACTAAATGTTAAGATTTAGGAAAAACAAAAGTTTAGTATAATTGAAGCTGAAGAATGTGTAGCTAAGCTTTCAAATATGTTTACTGTTTGCATTTCAGACAGTATCTCTATATTTCCTGAGCTGCTATGTAAAATATTCAATAGTTTTATATCACTTGTATATCAACTCATTTTTCCCACTCTACCGCTCCAGAGGGAACCCAGAGGGTTTTCAACAGTCCTGATACATGTTTACATGTTTACATGTTTACGTGTTTACGTGTAAAGTTTTCTTTCCTCTTCCTGTCAGGTTGAAAGATCGCTGCGGCAGTCAGCCAGCGAGTCTCAATCAGGTCCAGGAGAAACGACGCCCCCTGAAGGCGCACCAATCGGAAAGCTTCCTGCCTCTGGGTAAGAAATGAAAAACGTTAGCTTGCTTCACTTTGCGTACACACAAATGTTTATTTTGGTCAGAAAATCACAAACTTATTAATCGTTAACACTAAAAATTAAAAAGTTAATTGAGCTAAGCATTAAAAATTTGTTCTGCTAGTGCTAAAGCGCTAAACTAACAGAAGATGCTCAACACAATGAGCCCTTCAGTGTGAAAGCAGGATTTTTTCCACTAAACTGATCATCTGTATAAAACAAATTCATGTTAAATCCAATAAATGATGTGTTATTAAATAAATTTTTTATAACTTTGGCATCTTTTTTCCTTCGTAGGAACCAAACAGCAGTCCGCGGACCCGCTGCTCACCAGCCCCGGACCAAAGTCTCCGGTGTTTCGGACCGGCAGCGAGCCGGTCCTCAGCCCGTCAGCCCAGCGTAGATCTGCAGAACCTTTAGCAGGTAACTAGACATCTTTATATGAGCTCCTAATATAAGAAAATATATTTTTACTGTTTTACTTTTATGTAGTAATAACAGTGTTTAGGCTTAGGCTCACGCAGATCTACAAATCAAAAGCAGAAAACCAAAAAAAACCTCAAAACTTACTAGTTCTAAGAATAAGGGTTTGTTCACACCAGCCCTGTTTAATTCGCTTTAATCCAACTCCGGTCCGTTTGCCTAGAAAGTCCGGTTCAGTTTGAGTAGGTGTGAATGCTAATCAACCGAAAAAGCTAACTCTGGTACGCCGACAAACCACGCTGTCGGTTCAGATGAAGTGAACTCTGGTGCGATTCGAATCCATGTGTAAACGCCAAGCGGAACAGAGACCGCTCCAAAAGCAGGAAGTGGACTCCAGCGCAGGGCATTCTGGGTAAAATCAACCCAAACAAACGCACGAGGCTAACGCTAGCGGGAGAAATGACTCGTGGTCTTTTACCAACGACATAAGAGAAATCCTACAACGGCCATTTTTGTTTACATTTGGTGAAGAAGGAAGTTGCACTCAGTGTCTCCTTCAGAGGTTTTTGTGTCGTTTTCTTCAGTTGTCCTTGGTGCAGCGCCCCCACAGGCCAGGAGGGGAACAGGTTATTTTTGTGCTGTGTGAAAATGTGTCAAATGTTGCAAATTTGGTCCCAAATTGAACCGAATCTACCAAACAATCAAGTGTGAGGGGACACATTTCTGGTTCAGATCTGACGGAAATAAATATTCTTATCTCACTTTAAGGCTGTAAAATCTCCAGTGAGGGTTAATATATTGCTGTGAATTTAAATTTACTCTTGAAATTAAGTTGTGTGTTTTGTTGATAATAATATTAAAGTCTAAATGTCGCAGCAGGTCAAGCGATCCGTGGTTCTGACAGCCAGCTGTGTCCCAAGCCGCCTCCCAAACCGAGCAAAGTGCCGCTGACCCGGCTGGCCCTCATGCCGCCCTCTAGCAGCTCTGGGGAAAACCCGGCTTCTTCCAGGAGGAGTGGAGGTGAAAGCTGGATGTTTTTCCACAGATGTAGCCCATTTATTCAGTATTTAAGTATAAAAATCCCAGATGGATGTGTTTGTTCCTCTGCAGCTCCGCCTGTTCCTCCTGCGAAGCCCCAGAAGTTTCGACATTTTCCTCTTACGGATTCCCGCGTTCCGTCCAGCTGCGTGGTTTCTCCTCCTGGAGTTGTCCAGTGTCCGGACTCGGAGCTGTCGTCAGGAAGGACGGAGCGGCTGCATCCGAGCCCAGCCGACCGCCGGTCCTACAGCCCACCGGACCGGGACCGGGACCGCCAGACGTCGCAGAACCCGCCCACGTCGTGTAGCTACGTGGAGCGGCTGAAAACCGACGGCGAGGCGGCGGGCCAGAAAACGCTTAACAGAAACTCCTACCACCACGCCATCGCCGCCTTGGAAAGCACGAGCGAGGAAGAGGAGGAGGAAGACAAGGCGAGGCGCGGGTTTCTGCGGCCGGTTCTGGAGACGGAGTCGGCGTTCAGGCCGGCGGAGTTCGAATCACGTCTGCTGCCGCCTGAAAACAAACCGCTGGAGATGGTGGTGCTGAAGAGAGCGAAGGAGCTGCTGCTCAGCCACGACCACCAGAGCATCGCCACACACCTGCTGATGGCCGACTGCCAGGTACACACACCGTACACACACTGTACACACACCGTACACACACTGTACACACACCTCACACACACACCGTACACACACTGTACACACACTGTACACACACCGTACACACACTGTACACACACCTCACACACACCGTACACACACTGTACACACACCGTACACACACTCTACACACACCTCACACACACCTGCTGATGGCCGACTGCCAGGTATGAATAGTTTTCCTGTCTTATGACCTGCAGCAGAGTTGGATAGTAACTCATTTACTTAATTACATTTACTAGAATAACTTTTCTGCAGTATTTTTACTAGGCTGTACTTTTTACTTTTACTTGAGTGATTTTATTCTGAAGTATTTCTTCTCTTGAGTCAAATTTCTGGATTTTCTTGCCACTGAATGAAAAACAAACATGTTTTAAACTCATCAGACTCAAACTCTCCTGATGTTTCTGTTCAAGTTTAATAAGAAACTGATTTGGAAAAAAATACTTTTCTTATTTTTTGATTCTTATATAAATTATTTTGATCATTAAAATACCAAAATTTCCACTTCACTTTATATTTTGATTCGTGTGATGATGTAATTTTTATATATTAGATTATTGATAATCTGATCAGTTACTCATTACTTTTTACCAAATACTTGATGTTTGGACTGCTACTTTTTACTTTTACTTTTACTTCAAGTATGTCGAAGTAGTACCACCATTATTTGGTTTCTCTCCTCTGTCAGAAGATGGAGACAAAGTTGCTGTGCAACAAACACGACGCAGATGTTTTTCCGCTGAGTCATGAAATATAACTGAATTTATTTTTAAGAGCTTCTTGTAAAAACTGCTGTTGCTGCTTCAGGTGGCGCGGATCCTGGGAGTGACTCCTCAGGTCAAAGGTCGGATGGGCGTTTGTTCGGGTCTGGAGCTGGTGACGCTGCCGCACGGCCGCCAGCTGAGGCTGGACCTGATGGAACGGTAACCATGGCTACCGCGGCGCCTCGTTTTTATTGGTGATGAGTTTTACGATGGCACCGTGTCCGACCCCCAGGCACCACACCATGGCGATAGGCGTCGCCGTGGATATTCTGGGATGCACCGGCACGGTGGAGGAGCGGGCGTCCACCTTGAATCGCATCATCCTGGTTGCCATGGAGCTGAAGAACGCGGTCGGCGATTTGTTCGCCTTCACGGCGCTCATGAAAGCTCTGGACATGCAGCAGGTAACAGAAACACAACGTTCACATCCAGACTGGACAAAATGACGTTACAACAACAAAAAATGAAATATTACTTCACATGGTAATGATTTTAAATTTTACGGCTCTTTTAAAGCTCATCAATATTTCATGATTTAAAATCATCATTCAATTCATTCCAGTTTCAAGCCGATGACCAAAACACGTCTTTATCTAGCTAAGTTTTTACTTTTGAAACTCAGAAATTTCCAAATTTAATCTCAAAATTAAAATGTGGCTATTTTTTTATGACATTGTTTTTACTTTTTGAAATGAGAAATTTCTTTGATTTAGTAAATTTCTGAGATTTATCTGAAAATGTCTGAGTTGTTTGGAGGAAACTTGCCTGACACTCATCGCCAAAAAGACGTTCTGAAAGGGAATTGTGCCGTCTGTGTAAGACTCTAGGGGGCGCCAACATGTGAAACATTGTGCGTTTCCTCTGAGTTGCTGTTTGGTGTTTCAGATCAGCCGCCTGGAGGAAACCTGGACGACTCTACGAAGGAACTACACCCAAACCGCCATCAGCTACGAGAAAATCCTCAAACCGTTCTACAAGAGTCTGTATGAAGGAGAAGGTAACAGGACAAACAGGAAAAGCTCTGCTGGCATTTCAGCGAGTCAAAGTGTTTTCTGCTGTGAGCAATGCAGACGAAACAAGTTTTAAAGGAGATCCAACTTTTTGCTCGTTTTTATTCTTCCATTTGAGTTTTAGTGTTTCTAAAAACAGTCCAAGTTCTTTTCTGGAAACAAGTTCATGTATTTTGGTGTCTGAAAAAAGAAACGTTTCACAAGCCTCCTGATTGTTGAGTCACAGTGCGCCGTTGCCTAGCAACCGTTCCTCCCGTTACTTAGCAACTCAAGCTGATCTCCAGCACATTTGGTCAGCTGGTTTTACTGCTGTACAATGGCTGCTGGAAAAGACAAAAGTTTTGTTGTCTTACCATCTAGAAATTACTTGCTGTATTCTCGTTGGTTGTGAAGGAGGCCCCATTTCTGCTTTTCAAAGAAAAGTATATCGGCAGTCATTTTCACCATGTTTTGTGTCAAGATGTAATGATCACATTTGTGTCACCATAGATCTACCCTAACCTGTTCACAGTAGCATCTTAGGTCACAGTTGAATATAAATACGGAACATTTTCAGGACCTAAACTTTCTCTTCCAGCCTCCTCTCCGTCTGTGGTCTGCATCCCTCTCCTCCTGCCTCTGCTCACCCTGATGGAGCGACCGTCAACCACGCCCGAAGGGGTGGAGCTCTGGGAAACCAGCGACCAAGGATGTGACATCATGCTGCGCCACCTGGAGGCGGCACGCGACGTCGCGAACAACGCTCCAAGCTACACGGCCAACGCAGAGAAGATCCTAGAAGGTAAATAAAAAATAAAATCCTAGCTCCATTTACCGCAGTCAAGTTCCCACACACCATGTTGTGTGCTGACAAACCCTTGTGCAGCACAAATTTATCATTTTAAACATATTAATAAAAAAGTTTCCACAGTTCATAGGATCTCTGGAAACGTATCTTTAAAGTGACAGCACAAACAAAAAGCTTTGCTGCACAAACGTTTGACACCAATTTGTGCCGCTGTCATTTTAAAGATATTAATAAAAAATGTTTCCTGAGGTCATCAGAGGTCAACCACCCTCTGAACCCCCCTTATTTACATAATTCAACAAAATTGGTGTCAATCATCTCTGCTCCGTTTGTGCTGCCATAGTGTTAATTTGTGCTGCTATCATTTTAAAGATATTAATAAAAAGGTTTCCAGAGGTCGTCACCGCTCACATTTACAAAATCTAGCAATTTAATGTCAAACAACTCGCCTACGTTTGTGCAAAAGTTTTGTTTTTGCTTCATTTGCTGTGAAGATATTGATGATGACCTTTGGAAGGTTTATATATATATATATATATATATATATCTTTAAAATGAAAGCGGCACATATTAACATTTTTGCAGCACAAACAGCAAATATTTGACACCAATTTTGTTACATTTGGGTAACGACTGGGGAGCTGGTTGACCTTATGACCTTTAAACTTTAGTTATCTTCAGAGCAAAAGCAGCACAATGAAATTTGTTGCAGCACAAACTTAGCCAAGTTGATTAACACCAAATTTGTTAGATTTGAAGAAGGTGGGAGGTTTCATGACATCTGGAAACATTTATTAATATCTTTAAAATTATAACGTCAGAAATGAAAACATTTTTGCGGCACAAACGTAACACAAACGTTTGACACCAATTTTGTTAGATTTGAAGTAATTTTGAGGCGTTCTATTTTCCGTTTTCCTGTCCGATTTCCTTCGACTTGTTTTTGTTTTCGTCTCTTCAGGGTTTCAGTTCGATGAAGATCTGCTGGAAGTTTTTAAAACGGACTTCCAGCTGCGGCTGCTTTGGGGGAGCCGCGGAGCAGCCGTCAACCAATCAGATCGCTACAACAAGTTCAACCTCATCCTCACCGCGTTGTCCAGGAAACTGGAGCCTGCGACCAAAACACAACTAACTAACTAAATGACTAACTGACCTGGACTCAAAACGGAGCAAAGACTGAAATGTTTTGAGCCACAAGCAGCTCAAAACAAAAACCACGTTGGTCTGTGTTTCATGTTTTTTCTTTCTGTTTAAAGCGAATTCAGTAATCAGGTCAGTTTTATTTAATCCAGTATTAAATATTTACCACAACGAGACAGAGGAAATACTGCATTAATACTAAAACTATTAAGATTTGTTGCAGAGTGATGGGTTAAAACAGAAACTGATGCAGTCTATGGAACAGATCACAAATGTATGGAGGAGTCATCCTGCCAAAATTGGCAATGAATATAGAAGTAAATAAATGGCTCAATAAATTTTTTTTGCCAAAAGTTGCATCCAAAAAATAAAGTATAAAAACTTTCCCAGATTATTTTATTATTGTGTGCTATTATTTTCAACAGTATTAATTTAACTTCATGACCAGTAATTATCATTTTCAGTCTTATTTGCAATCTTATTGTTTAATTTATTTCATTTATTTTTTCTTTCTTTAGATATTTTTTAATTTACTGTCACTTTTTTCATTATGTATTTTTTTTCTCCATATTTTTTATTTAGTAATTTTTAAATTTACTGTAATTTTTTTCATACATTTTCTCCTGTAACATTCATCTTTGCATTTTCCCTTCTTTTCATTTATTCACAATTTATTTTATTTTTCTTGTTATAATTTTACTTCTAATGTTAAATTACTACTGTTGAAAATGACAAATATTAACTTATGTTACACTGCCCAATCAAATAATTTATGCAATACTTGGCAAAATAACTACTTTATCAAGCTATTTATTCATTTATTTCTATTTATCATTAATTTTGGCAGGATCAGTGCCCCATAGAAGAACTAACGCTACAGACAATGCACTGAGAAACAGAATGTTTATTTGCTGCAGAAAAACTTGGATCACAAGGCCAGAAAAACATCTAACTCACCAACAAAACCAGCAGACATAAACCAAGAGGTGAAATCTCACAAAAGATTAACAGAAAACCAAATTATTGTTAAATACTTCAGTCTTATATGTCTTGTCTAATTCTATTATAAATTAAGATGATATAATGCAAACTGTCTGAGGGTGGATGACGTGCTGGCACGTCGAAATCAACGTTTCCAGTCGATTTTATTTGTTTTTCTCAAAACTTTGCTTGTTAAAAATGTTGAAATGCAGAATACACTGGACAGGACCGGTCCAATAATAGATGACGGGTCTTTATTTTGCATTAATCTGCTAAATTACCCATTTAAAACACAACTTTTACAGAGCTCAGATGTGAGTAAACCCATTTCTTTTTGCAAACTTCCCCAAAAGGTATTCGAATTTTTCATCTCTTGGCTAAAATATGAGCAATGATTTTGCAAATAAATGGGAAAATAAACGTCTGAAATCCACTTGATGTTGATCAACAGAATCAAAAAATGAATAAAAGATTAATTTCTCAGTTTTCCTTCTTTAAATTCAGTGCACTACTATATTTTTAGTGGATAAAAATGAAGTAGCGACGCAGTGGAAATGGCTGTCAGCTGTGTTTTTATAAAATATGGAGCCAAAAAAAAGGTAAAATTATTTTTTAAAAGTCAGAACTGAACAAAAATCACTTGTATCTATGAAGATTTTATTTAATTTAAAAAAAAACCACTAAAATGCATTGTGATTTTAAAGTTGTACATATTTAAAACATATTAGACTGTAAATATTTTAAGACTGTAAAAAAAGTTAATTTTAATGTTTATATTATGAATGTAGTAAAATGTAATAAATACGGTTTATGATCCAACTCATCTGGTTTCCATGAAGTGTTGCATGACAAAGTTTTTGCTTTTACACAAAATACACTCGCGGTTTTTATTAGAGCGACATTTTCAACAAGGAAAAGGAGAATTATGCTCAAAGTATTCAACAACATTCAAGGAAAATAAAAAAATTTGCACAATATGGAGGATGAAGTACTGCCATGGTTACAACATACAGAGAACAGATTTACATTTTTTTGCCTGCTTCTGGGTTTAATTACTGGAAAAAAGGCTTAAAAGTTCTGAACGGCATATTGGAGCCATTGAAGAAACAAAAAACTTGGGAGTAAATTTCACCCAAAAAATGTCTGAATTGTTATAAAAAAAAATTAAAAAAAAGGTTTGAAATTCTCTAAAAGTTTGAAAAGTCGAAAAGAAAAAAACAGGAGTTTTTAGATTAGTGAGATTTTTTCTAGAAAAAAATTGATTTTTTAATTTGCAGTCACAAATTTGCTAAAATAAACCAATTTTTTTTTAGAAAGAAAATGCAGATTCAAAAGTAAGACATTTTTGAAACTCAGAAATTTTCATGTTATTTTCTCAAAATTTTCAACTTTTCACACAGAAATTCAGCTTTTTCCTTGAAAATTTCTGCGATAAATCTCAAAATTGAATTTTTTTTCTCTCATATTTTCAATTTTTCAATTTCTGATATTTCCATTTTTTTCTCGCAAATTTTTTATTTTTGAAACTCAAATTTTCCCAAAAATTTCTGAGATTAATCTAAAAATGTCTTAATTTTTTGGTGATAATTTTTCTCCCGTTTTTCTGATTTCCTATCTGAAACGGCTCTCATGCGCCGTGTGAAGAGTCTCAGAGTTTTCACAGGATTTGGGAGAAATAACAGAACCAGACAGAGAATTTGTCGGGTTTATTGCAGGATCACGATCACAGTGGCTTCCAGTACAAGAACTTACTGCAGGTTTATACGTTTGAAACAAAAGTTTATGTTTCTCAAAAAACACTAGAAAGAAAAAACATTTTCTACTTTCAGGGTTTTTATGCAGAACATTCCTGTTTCTTTGTTTTTCTTTCACACAACAAAAACTTGGAAATCTTTGGACTTTATTGTTTTGCAAACAGTTGGAAGACATTTAGGTCAGGAATGATTGATAAGATATTAAAACAGAAAAGCTTTAAAAATGAATTAGGATAGAAGGTTTCACTGCATTATAATACACAACATTATGCAAATTTCAATGTTTAAAGAAATGAGTTTACAATTAACCCCAAAACGATTCAAGCCCAACTCAGATTTAGAGTTTTGGACGTTTAATCTGGTAAACATGTTTCTTCTAGCAGGCAGTAGTAAGGTTTTAATGTCCTAACTAAAGAATCTGTGGAGGGAGCTAAAGATTAGGGTGATGGTACGGAGGACATCCGACTTTAAAGAGGTGGAGATAATCAAAGTGGAAACTAGAAATGCACCGATTGCAGCTTTCTGGCCAGTACCAATTTGCTTGAAAAGTTGCCAAGTATCCCAACAAAGTTTCAAAGTCGGCAACAGCGCCATCTTTGCTTGGGGCAATCGCTGAGCTCCCAAAATTACTGAAGTCATTGCTGAAAAAAACCCTGCAACGTTCCAAGTTTTTTCCGCTAATTTTTGACAACGGTGTAAATATTTAGCATAATGTACTTTTTTAATACATAAAATATAAACTTAAAGTTTTTTTTGTCTATATGTTTTAAGACAAACGTCTTGATGAATCGAGATGCTAACCTGATGGGACGTGAAAAACTTTGGGCTTAAAGCTGAAGAGTCTTAAATTTTATAAAAAATATTCTGTTACATATTTATTGAAACTCTCACCATGTTGTGGCAGTTTTATATGAGACAGAAAAACAACAACAAAAAGAGTTCCTGTCTTCTCCCAGTGCCAACTAGAAACAACCAATCAGAACCAGGAGGCGGGGCTTAGCGCTGTCAATCACAGCCCTTAGGCTGTGTTTCAGCTTCTTCCTGATAGTTTTCCTCCAAGATGTTTCTCTCCCATTAGCACATTGATCAGTGAGTACATGAGATTGATTGACAGCGCTAAGCCCCGCCTCCTGGCTCTGATTGGTTGTTTTTGGTGCATTTCTTCAGACGGCAGTAGCAGCTCAGGGAGGAGGTTGATGTTTTTACAGATTATCTGCCTCAAACTGTCAGAACACGATGACAGTTTTAACAAATATGTAAATAAAAAAAAGAAGCAATTTTAATGAAAGTCACATACTTTAAGTGTACAAAGTAAGTAAGGAAACACAAAGTCATTGCTTAAGTTGCAGCAAGATGCATTAAGTTAATTCGTCCAGCTGCAGAAACTGACATTTTTAATTGGCTTCATTCTGCGAGAAGTCAGAGGAATATCGTAAAATTATTTCCAGGCTGATTTACTTACATTTTCTGCATGTTTAAGAAAAAGTTTCAAGGTGAAAGTTTGCATAAAGGCAACAGAGAAGCTAATTTAAGCCCTGATTGGATATACGGAGGCTGTGAAGTGACAAAAATAAGGAAGTTGGAGTTAGAACATCTACAGCGTCATAATGCACATTTCACAGCTTCGTCATAGAAACAGAAACAGAATCACAGCCGGCTGCTGGTTAGAGATTATTCCTCAAAAGTCTGAAGCGTTCATTAGTGTCTCAGACATACCGTCATGAATCAAAGACCTAAACAAATCATGCAAAAATAAAGTGTTTTGAATAAAAAGAGTACAAAACAAATATTTTTTTTGTTTGCCTAGTGGTCATTCAGAAAAACAAAAATCACATCATTCGTTCATTCATCAGGTTCAAACGCTGTTTCAGGGCAAAGTGCATCTCTTCAAACCGTGTCACCTCCGAGGAACAAAACAATCACCATGGAAACACATTCAGCATGACACAGATGTTTATATGTACAAATAATTCAACAGATTAAAGAAAAAAAAAAAAAAAACATGACGCATGTAACACGGACGGATTTTTGGCCTACTTGGCTTTCCGTACATGATGCGCGTGTCGAAACATTCACAAACAAACTGATATTGAGAGTCCAGGAGGGCAAAGGGTGAAGCCAGGTGGCTGATGGGAAATGTAGTGAGTAAAAATCCGTCAACGATGAAAACATGAAGGTTTTCTAAGGCTGAAGTCCAGCTGCTCCGGCGAAGGAAAGGCCGCCCCCTGCTGGTCGACTGGAGCAACGACATCCGAGAAGGGAAAGGCAAAGACGGAGAGGAAGAGGAGGAGGAGGAAGGGTTGGGCTTTCACCTGAGTCCTGCTGTCTGTCTAATGATCTCTGAGAAGTTACAAACATTTAAAAAAATCATGCTTCATTAGGACACGATCAACAGAAACATCAAAAATGGCGTCAAAAACATGCAACTTGGTGAGGATGAAGGCAGGCATGAGGAGCAGAGTGGCTCAGGCAGACAGGCAGGCAGACATCACCAACAGAGCACAGATGATGACAGGAGACAGATGGAGCACAGCAGCACTGATGGTGTTAGCAGGCAGACCAACACGGCTTAAACAAAGTCCGGGCGCTGCTGGGATTCACCATGGCTCTCTGCTAAACAATCAGAGGTATGGAAGAAGATTAGGGCCACTAAAAAATAATAATAATAATTCAGAATTTAATGTCAGAATTCTGACATTAAATTCAAAATTCTGAGATTAAATTCAAATTTATATTAAAGAAGTTAGAATTATGAGATTAAAATCATAATTCTGAGCATAAATTCAGAATTATGAATGTTTTTAAAAAATATGAATTCTAAAAAAATTCTGAGTTTAATGGTATTGGTTAAATTCTGAATTCTAAGAATTAAAAATTCTGAAAAAAGTCAAAATTCTGAGATTAATTTCAGAATCCTCAGAGGAGACTCGTGTTAAAAGTTATTTCTTTTCCTGTTAGAGGATCAGAAATGTGCAAATGTTGCTCTATGTTTTAAAGATGGTGCAGCTTGTTTTTTTAATGTTTTTGCACTTTCAACTCAATTCCAGTAGTAAAATTACAAAATAAAATCTGTTTTAATGATAAAAAAGCTTCGACAGAGTTAGGAGACTCGGTCCGTTTGAACACCCGTCTCATAATTTCATGCTGATGCGTTAAAAGACGAACTGTGAGAGCGAATCAGGATGCAACTGAACGAAAACAAAGATGGCGTCGTTAATGAAATCTTTCTGACTTTCTGCTGATTATGGAAAGCACAGAAACATGCAGGGCCTCCTTCTCCCCGCCCCCCCAGCCTCCACCACCAATCATTAATCAGCGTGAGCCCTCCACCAGCCAATCAAATCGCCCGGCCACTCTGCAGCCCTCAGGAACCTGCAGCCACGAAGAGGAGAGAAACCGTTATAGAAATAAACAGAAACGCACTTAAAAACTTCAACATAGAGAGAATCTTGTGATTAACATGAAAAATTAAAACTTTCAGAGAAACCTAAGTTTTCTGCGACACTAGCTGCGTTTCCATTAACCAGATAAATGCACAATTCGACATTTAAAAAATAAATTTGCTTAATGGAAACCAGTCAAATTCTAAAAAATAAATCATTATTTGAACAAAAAGTTTTGCACTAAAATGCAAAACTTTTACAGAAATTAATGTATTTCATAAAACTGCAAAGGAAAAACATTTTTCACATATGAATCAGATGATCAACAAAAGGATGTTACTACTGCCGGAAACCTCGAAGACGACGACGACAGGAAGTGGCAGGAGGAGGATTTTTAATTAATTATACGTGAACGAACGTGTTCATGTGGGATTTAATTTTATTAAATTTAAGCATTTAAATTGTTTTAGTTTTTCAATATTTGCTGAATATTGACAGTTTTGTACACATTTGTAATGGAAACGCAGCTACAGATGGGTTGTCACACACTAAAGCACCACATCTTCTTTCAAATATTTTAATTTCAATTTGTTTATGTCAAACAGACAATAAAAGCTTGGATTTGAAACGAACCAAAATGAAACACACAGCAGAATAAGCTCAGAATTATTGAAATAATCCTGCAAACTTCATACAAACATCCTTCTTACTGAACATAAAACCAGATCCTGAAAGACGACCATGGCTGCTTTTCTTCCTGCCAGCGAATCCCCACCAAACCTCCAGGTTAAAATTGTTTGCTAATTTTTTATGCACAAATTGAACTGTGAACTGCAGAAAACAAGGAAATATTCATTTCTGCTGCAACTTCTGTCAAGAAACTTTAAGAAAAAAAACCCAAACTGCATTAGCGGTTTTAAAATGAAAATGGCATATATTTATTAAATTTGAGGAAAAGTGCAATTTTTTAACACATAAGTTGCATATCTTACCCATTATGGTCCCCATTAAGAGTTTTGTCTCAGGTTTGTAAATAAAAACGTAACTAAAATTTTCTCACAAATTTTCTAGTTTTTGGAATTTGATTTAAAAAAATCCACCCCCAGAAAATGATTTCAGAAATCTGATATTTTTCAGTTGGTGGTCAGAAAATCCAACACTTTTCCTGTCAGCGAACACACCATCTATAAACAAATGGTGCTGATGACACCACTTTTCAGTGTGGAAGTTGTTACTGAAGGAAGAAAACTCAAAGTTGGCTTTAGAAACTGAGGCCAAAGTGTAATTTGTTTAAAATTAAGTCAGAGGAAACAGTAAGGTACCATTTAAAAGAAAAGAAATGTCTGCAATTGGCTGCTAGAAATTGAGAGAGAGCAGGACTTTAAGCAGACAACAGGAAGGCTGAACAAAGTGAACTGTTTTCACTTTTTAAAAACATTTCTGCAGTGAAATATTCTGGATTTGGGAATCTCAAAGTTTGAGTAAAGATCTATACTTTCTAGAATATTGTTATGTCAGCCTAAGTAATTCTGCTAATAAGAAATCAACTAATTTGTATTGGATTCAAATTAACAGAATTTTACAGTGAACAATTTGTGTGACATAACCTCCTAATATTAATAATTACTAACTTTTCACAGCAGGAAAGAGAAAAACTATTTTAATATTTTAACATCTTCTTATCTTATAATTCTTAATAAGAAACACGACTCAGTTAAATTAGCTTAAACCTTTACAAAAAAAAACATTTTAGAAATCGGCAACAAAATTCTGACCAGTGAATTTCTACAAATATACGACAGAATATTAGAGTCGAATAAAAGATGTTTTTTGTTTGTGGGAATTATTTGCAGGAAGAAAAGCATAAACTGTCATCTTAAAAAAAACTGCATGAAATGAACCATTGTGCATAAAAACGGCATTAATGAAGACAAACCGGCAGGATGGCACAGACAACAAAAACGTGCAAAAATGCACAAAAAAAGCTTAAAATCAGGGAGTTTGATTGTTTCATCCAAAAAAAAATAAAAATAAAAAGTTTCTAATATATTACATAAAGTTATCTAAAATAATCTGATTGATACTGAGCTCAGCAGGTTTGTCCTGGTTGTCCCCTCCCAGCACCGGTCCTGGGGACGGACGGCGTTTGGATGCTGCGGCGTCACGCTGACGCTAAAAGGCAAACATGGAGGCAACGACAGACAGGAGGCGGCGGCGCCTCAGATGTACGTCACGGCACCTTTGCTGTTTTTCTCGATGGTGATTTCTACGTAGGAAGTGGGAACGTAGCCTTCCTCGCCGCTCTGCTTCCTCGCCCGCGTCCAGCCGTCGCCTTTGTCCTCTTCGATGATGTACAGCACCTGCAACAAGTCCAACAAAAACCCCAACATGGCCGCCATGAGCAGAAAAGTGGCAGAAATAAACATTAAATCTTTCAATATTTCATTGCAGTAAAACGTAAACAAGGCGTCCAGTTTGAACCCAACTGGTTTTCAAACTGCAACTGGAGTAAAGCCAATTATTCCAGAGTTTGGTAGTAACTAGTTACTTTTACTTGAGTAACTGTTTTTGACTAAATGTACTTTTAGGAGTATTTTTACTACGCTGTACTTTCTACTTTTACTAGAGTAATTTTATTATGACATATTTCTGCTCTAACTTGAGCAAAATTTCTGGATTTTCAACCCACTGAATGAAAACCAAACATGTTTTAACCAAAAACTCACCAGATTCAGACACACAGTTTCTGTTGAAGTTTCATCAGTTTTTTATGGAACTGATTTAGAAACATTTTATTTTGTTGATTTTTGTTACTTTTATAAATTATTGTCATTTAATTTCCACTTAACTTTATATTTTGTAATTTTTAAATATTAAAAATGATTAGATTCATAATCTGATCAGTTACTCAGTACTTGAGTCGACTTTTTCCCAAATACTTTTTTACTCTTACTTGACAGATACATTTTACTTTTACTAAAGTAAAAATATGTTAAAGTAGTGCTACTCTTCAGTTTAATTTTTGGGAACTTTATCCACCTCTGCATGTCATTCCCACATTTATCCGTTAAATGCAAAGGCAGTTTCATTCAAACTTAAATAAATGCTGTTGAATCAATGAATTATTAATAAATACACTACCAAATAAATTACAATAAATAGCTAATTTAAATATTTCAGGGACTTTTTTTCTCCATTTTTATTTCAGACTTTTTTCATTTTATGTTCCTACATTCAAATGAGCAAGCGGGGTTTTCTGTGTAAGTAACTAAAATAAATACATACCGTCATTATTAAATGCTTAATAAATAAATACACAAGGGGATGTGGATTTCTCTGTAAATAATAATTTAAAAAAAATCTTGAAATAAATTTTGTGTTTCTGCAGGGATAAAAGTCACTTTAATTCTCTGAAGGCAGACATGCATGTTGTTTTACGGAAGACCACATGATGGCGCTATTGCTTCAGAAAGCAAAGAACTGATGAACATTACCTCATCCTCTGCCATCGTCAGTGTTCCCTCATTCTGACCTACAAAACAAAGAAACACATCATCAGAAATATTACATTTATAAACATTCAAACATTTAAAAACTCCAAAGTCTGAAAAGAAAAACTGAGTTATTTTTGACTGATTCTGTCCAAAACCAGGGGTGTCTAAATGCAAACTTTGTAATCAGGGTAAATTTAAGACCAATTTCATTTCCTTACAATAGAAAATGTAAAGTATTTGTCTTTTTATAACCAAACTTTTATAAAAAAGCAAAGTTGAAAAACCAACTTTGTGGTGCCTAAATCAGCTTTTATTTAATTTATCAAACTTGGTGAATGTTGTAAAAGAAAATTCCTCAGATAAATTTGTTTATTGACGCTCAAAAACATTTGAAAACCAGGTGAAATCTCTTTCTGTACAGAAAATGTGCAAATCTATTTGAAAGTCTTGGATCTACAATGAACAACACTTTTCTACAAATAATAATAATAATAAAAAAAGATCAAGAAAATAAAATCTTTAATTGCTTGTTTTTATTTTAATCTTTCTATTATTATTATTATTATTTACATTTTTTGCCAATTACTTTTAACTTGATTTTGGCCCACATAAAAATAATAATCATTTTGTAAATATTATAATCATATTACTTGTCTGTTACCGTGACAGTGGTAAGGCAAGCTATATTTGGTAAAAGAAAATAAAACGTTCTTCTTACTCCAGTTTTATCTTTCACTCATTATTAAGTTAAATAAAGTAAAAGAGAGCAACTAAAAATGATACAATTTACCATTTTAAAGTGGAACTTAGCTTAGCTTAGCCATAGCTTATTCTGGGCAAATTGCGCAAACAGTAATAAAATACACATATTATCCTTCTTAACCATAAACAGATTGTAACTTACCAGTCTTATAGACACAAACTCATAAAAACCACTAAACTGCCTACAAAACACAACTTCCGCCGATCCGCTTCCTGATCTGAATAAAATATCACTCAGAAAATGGCGGCGCCCCCTGGAGGCCAAGCTAAGCACTGCATCAGTTACCGTGGAAGGAGTAGAGCGCCTTGCAGTGTCCGATGACGGGCAGCGGGTCGTCGTCGTCGAACTCGTCGTCGAACTCGTGCGGGTCGTTGTTGGGTTGGGCCGGCTGCGCGGGGCGGTGCTGCGGCGTGTGCTGCGGCGTCTGATGCTCCTGGCTGGTGTCGTCATTGTAGCTGCCCTCAGGGCTGATGGGAAATAAAAAATAAAATTAAAACAGCAGGAGAGCTGATCTAGATCATGAATGTTCTTAAATGGCCCGTTGTTCCTGAATGTACTGATAACAAATATTATTAATAAATAGCTGTGTGTGCATTTATAAATACTGAACATCTTTTATTCAATGATTTTTTGTGATTTACTTTTGCAATTAAAGTCACAGATTTTGTGGAGATAAATTAGAAATATTTAATTTTATATAATTTTTTTGAAACGTGGTTTGTTTTAAGTTAATATGATTTCTGGTATGTATGACATTTTATTTTATGTTGTTTTACGTTGTTAATGGTCCATTTTAACACTTGTCCCCATTCAAATACACAATAAAAAATATTTAGAAACATCTACTTTTAATTTAAATTGATTTATTCAAAAATTTCTATTAAAATCAAATCCTTCAAATTAAACGCTATAAAAAGTCAACTAGTTTAGTAATCAATTACCAAAAAAAGATTTTTCATTTAACAGTTTAAACCTTTTTATACTGTATTGGAAATATATTAAAAGATGCGACAAATAAATAATTCACTTCATTTTTTATATAGTAAACATTTTATTGCCTAATATGTGAACACTTGATCATTAATAGCAGAGGAGGAATCTACAGATAAAAACATTAACATGTGAGATCAATACAGTCCAAGGCTGATCTGGATTCATTGAACAATAATTGAGTAGCAAATGTGCTTAATAGAATTTTATTTTACAGTATTAGAACCGCCTGAAGCTAAAACTGTCACTCATGGAGTTTCAATGTAGAACATATAAGTTTTTTGTTATCTTAAAATAAAAAATGTTTATAATTTTGTACAGTTTTGGTTAATTACAGCTAACTTGTTTTTCAGCAAATTGCCAGTTTTTTTGAGTTTGTAAACTCCAGCTAACGATGAATTGATTACTAAATTAATCGATGATTATTTAACTAATTAATCAGCTCTTAATAATAGAGGCAGGCGTGGAGCCGGCTGGCGGGTCACCTCTCCCTGCCGTGAGGCGTGTGATGGTGGTTGTCTGCGCTGTGCCGTCGGTCTCCTCTGGAGCTCTGCTTTCCCTCCACCTCCGACAGCCACGTCTGCAAAGAGAACCACGAAAACACCCAGAATGAGTTAGGATGATCTGTCTGTACGCTGATGACAACGTCATATTCCACCATCACAAACAAGCAACTGGTCGCAATAAGCAATAAATCAGTTAATAACACAATAAATTAATACGAGCTCGGTAATTTTCATTTGTATGATTTATTATTTTTCTCTTTCTACCAAAAACTGGATGATTAAAATCTTCATTATGGTGTTTTGGTCTCAACTAGCCCTTATTTTGAAGGACAGTTTTTTTTATACAGACTTCATAATGAATTTCATCTGTTGTTTTGTTCATTTATTTTGGATATATAAAAATATTCCAGTTCCAGTGTTAAATGTTCATTAGAAGTTAAAGTTTACTGATTGTTGAGAATGTGTTCTTGCGTTATTATTACTATCATGTTATATGAAAATGGTCTCAAAACAACAATAATGTTGTTTACTGCAATAACTTTTGGGTAGGATGCACCGATTGCAGTTTTCAGGCCAATCACCAATTACCAATTTTTAAAAAGCCTTCTTATTTTTGCCGATACCATTTCTTTTGTCTGAAATCTGAAATTTTGTCACTAAATATTGCAAAAACGTCACTGAGTTGGTAACAGTGGGGTGACTGTTGTTAACTAAAAATGTTCAGACGTGACCTGGTGGGTCAGTCTGTCAGGAAAACCTCACAGAGCAGAGCAGAGCAGAGGAGGACAAAGGCTGACTTTTATACATTTTCTGAGGAAGATAAGATTGGTGGATAAGACCGGCTTCACATATCATTGGCTGATCATCGATGTTATGAAATTAAGAAAATTATCCATACAGTAAATCGGTGCATCCCTACTGTTTAGGAGAATTTATCATCCAGAAAAAAACGTCAAACCTCATTTTTGTGGATTTCTGATCGCAGCTTCTGGATGTTGCAGTTGGTCTCAGAGATTTTGGGCTGCAGGCTGTTGGGATCGCCCATCTGCGAGTTCTTCTCGTACACGTCCTTCATCTTGTTCAAGGCGTCCCTGACAGAAACCAACAGGGTCAGCAGCCGGACCTGCAGCTCTTCCCGACGCCTCGGCCTGGGCTGGTGACCTCTCACCTCTGATCCGTTTCCTTCTGCAGCTCCCGGTTCAGTTCGTCGATCTTCTGCTGCAGCCGCTTCCTCCTCTGCTCGGGAGGCAAGTGGCTGAAATCCTCCAGAGACGGAACCTGCCGATCAGAAAACACAATTAGGAGAAAATCACAGAAAACGCTACAGGCAGTGTTAGTGAACACACAGGAACACACCGATCCACTTTTTCACTTCTGATACCGACATCTGAGGTTTAGTATCAGCCAAACAGATACAGAAACAACTGAATTGACTTAAAATGTCAATTTTTAAAAAAAAATACAAACATAAACTCTGCGCCAGTATAGCACACTAAAATACAACGATAGTTTCAGAAGTTTGGTTAAAACACGTAAAAATGTCTTTAATTTGTTCAGTCAGGACAGTTAGGAGCAGAACAGCCGATGTAAAGAAGGGGTGTCCAAACTTTCTGCAACATGGGCCAAAATCGTCTGCCGTTTTTGCATTTTATGTACGGAGTGCTGAGACTGTCGAGAAGCTTAAATGTTTGTGATCCATTTTTATTCTTTGGCGTTTGATTCAAACAGTTATGAAGTATATTTGAACTTTGTTTTAAATACAAATATGCTTTCATTTAAATACATTTATGTTTTGTTCTTATTGTTATCTTAATTTATATAGTTGAATTGTTCAGCACTTTGAGGTCAAGAGAAAAAGAGAATAATTATAAATAATGCGAGTGGAAATTGTTGTGCTTGTAATTTATTATGTGATTAATTGATTAACTGACTTATTGCATTTGTTTATTTACTTATTTTTCATAAATGGTATGGACTACTTTTAGTCTCAAGAAAAAAAAGACATTCATATAGTGACACGCCTAGACCAATGCATCATTAAATTAAAGGAAAAGCAGAAAAAAAGGTTAGTAATAGATGAATACCTTGTGTTGTATCTGATATTTTAATCAGAAGATTTCAATTTGTGTGCTGTAGTTTTATCCTAATTGAAAGAAAAGGTAAAAGTTTTTGAAACCAAATTTGTCTCAATTATGGGTCACACAAAATCAAACCAGGGGCCGCAAATGGCCCCCATGCCGCACTTTGGACACCCTTGCTGTAAAGTTTCATAATGCAGAACTCCTTTATAGGTGAATAAAGTATTATTTCTGCAAATTATTGTTTTAGTTTGACACATAAAACACTTTGCGTGTCTGTTTTACAGGGGAACTATTCTAGCTCTACTGGTGTTGTGTCGACACTAACGGAGTTCCTACTGCTGGGTCTCTACTGGCGATGTGTCGACACTAATGGAGTTCCTACTGCTGGGTCTCTACTGGTGTTGTGTCAACACTAATTGAGTTCCCACTGCTGGGTCTCTACTGGAGTTGTGTCGACACTAATTGAGTTCCCACTGCTGGGTCTCTACTGGAGTTGTGTCGACACTAATGGAGTTCCTACTGCTGGGTCTCTACTGGTGTTGTGTCGACACTAATGGAGTTCCTACTTCTGGGTCTCTACTGGCGATGTGTCGACACTAATGGAGTTCCTACTAATTTACACACCAACACACTGACTTACCATCTTGACCGACCACTTTAACCGTTACAGTAAGAAAAGAAACATTCTGATTAGTTTTCAGTGAAAATCATGATCAAAAAAATTAATCGGTTTGTGTTCAGATTACAGCCAGGATGCTAAATATTCAGAAACTTGAGTTAAAAAACAACATTTGCATTTAAAAACATTAAAAAACAACCAAATGATATAAATAATTTAAAAAAGATTTATTATTAAAGATGTAATAATAATTGGGCTTAAACGATTAATAATGATTAATCGATTAATTTAAATAATCGTCAACAAATTACTTGGTTAATCATTAACTAGAGTATACGGACTCAAAAACATGCCGTTTTCTACGCAGAGCTTCTCAAGCGGATGTTTTAGTTTCACTTGATTCAAATTATGTTAAAAAAAATTAATAAAAATATCTATTCTAAGCACTTTTTGCTAATTATTAATTGATTAATCCAAAAATGAATTAATAAATCAGCTGTAATATATACTCAAGGTTATATTACCTGAAGTATTAATATACTTTCTAAAATACTTACCTGCTAATTAGTAGAGATAAATATAATAAAAGCTTTCCAGATTGGAATAAAACTATTTTTTGCAGCCAGTCCCAGATTTCTCTTGGCGCCGAGTCTGAGTGTTATTCACCAGTTTATGCTGAACCGTCTGAGGCTCAAAGCTGTTTTCTCAGCTCTCAGACGTGTTAGCGCACACAAACAGAACCGCAGGCTGAAGCCAAACCAACATCTTTAAAATAATGTTGGTCCGTTTGTTTATTTATCGCCTCTGCACGTACACAGCAAACCAAAAACACAGCAAACATCAACCCAAAAACCAGCAACACACCGTCAATCACCAGGGATCCGCGGCTCTGATTGGAGCAAACCTCCGTCTTTCAGACAAGAATCACACAAAAACAACAAAATGAATCAAAAAGAAAAGAGGGAAACAAAAAAACAAGATGTCTGCAAGATGTTGGGTTATATGACATTTTTTGTCATTTGGACCAAAATCGTTGAGTCAAAAGTAATCAAAGGCCAAAAAAAAAAATTTGGCAAATAAAGAAGCCAGATTTTTTTTATTTATTTTTATTGTAGTTTCAAAATTGTATTGCCATTGTAGATAAATAATAATAATAATAATGAAGTACATTTCCACCAAAAAACTCAGAAACTGGGATTCATCTCAAAAATTCTCTAGAAAAAATTTCAAAAATTTTAAACTTTTGGAATTTTCGGAGTTTCAAAAGTTAAAAATTCTCAAAAATGTCCAATTTATTTCTGAAAAATTCTGAGATTACTGACAAAATTTTTTATTTTGAAAATTTTCTGCTCTGTTCTTTTATTTTTCTTTATATCTACAATGGCCAAAATACGCCTTTGTACATTTTGCTTGTTTACTGTATTGAGATAAAAGCATCTAGTTTTCAGTTTCTTTTCAGCTCCATTGAACAAATTTATTTTCAGTAATAGGAACAGGATTTGTTTCATTTTCTTTCAAAACGTTTATCACAGTTAGTAAAGTTTAATGAATTAAATAAAAGCTGACTGAGTTCATCATTTCAGTATATAAACATGATTTTACATTTTGTTAAAGCTCAGTTATAAAAAGACAAACACTTTCTGTTGTACTTTACATTTTCCACTGTAAGAAAATTACAAATTAATAGTCTCCAAATTTGTATAATTTTTTAATTACAGATGAGGGCCACACAAAGTCAGTCCAAGGGCCACAACTGGCCCCCTGACCGCACTTTGGACACCCCCGTACTAAACTATCATAATTCAGTTTAGGATGTCGAAACATTTGAGACGTTTTATAGAAAATCAGAACCTTTTCTTGCAGACATCCTGAAAAGAAACGATAGAAAAAAATGAAAACAGAAATAAAAACAAACCGGTTTCAAACTCATGGACACGTCTTGTCTCACCCCTCTCCTCAAACATCTTATGTTCTGAGGGATTCTGGGTACTGTAGTCTTAATCTCAGACAGATAGTGGCTTACAAGGTCGGAGCCGAAGCGCAACGTGGGGAAGAATTGGGAGACGGACCGCTGCTGATGATGATGATGATGGGAGGAAGAAGGTGGCGGAGGAGGGAGAAAGGATGGGGACTGGACAGGAAGTCAGAATAAAACAGCTGTTAGCTTTAGCTTCCGTTGTTTGTGTCTCCAATATGTCTGCTTGTTATTTTCTTTTCCTCTCTTTTCTTCTATATGTATATTTTGGAAATAGTTTAATATTTAACATATTTCGAAAGTCGCTCCAATGTTTTGATTGCACAAAAAAATATAAAATAATTCACAAAACAATAGCAAAATCCTGAAGGAATAATGAAAGCTCTTGATACCTAATTAGAAAAAGATGGAAAATAATAAAAAAAAACACAACTCTAGTTGATTTCAAAGTAATTACTTGACCTGATAACTGTGCAAACAGTGTTTCTGATAACGTACAAAACAACAAAGATTAAAAGTATCTAATTGTATTTCAGTGTGAGATTAGGCTACTGTACTAAAAACAATGTATTTATTTTTAAAACTTTTAACAAATTTCTTTTTATCAGGATTGCTGATAAGAAACTACATATTTCAAATTAATAATATTTTCAAGTCAGATAAAGTTTAGATCCGGACTGGTTTCCTGTTTCCGCTTTTCTTCTTCTGTGTTTTCCGAGGCTGACTGAGTCAGGTGGAGCTAAACACCAGCTTGAATCTCAATCCCAGAGAGTCGTAATCTGTCCTTAAGGCCGATCCGAGTGTTGAGCAAACTGCTCCATGTACACAAACACACGCCCCATCTATCAAACAGACTGCTGATACCATGAAGCAGCTGATTGGTTAAACATGAACCAACTGCAGGAAGTTACTCAGTGACCAACGGCGTGCTTCAGCAGAAGGTCAGGGTCCAAAAACGGCAGCAGATTGGAAAGTATGGCTGTGAAACTGGAAAAATAATTTTAAAATAACTCCAAAACTGAACAGGAAGTTAAAGTGGAAGTAAAACAACATAAATGCAACATTTTCTCAAGGAAAACCACTGAGAACACAGAGATATTGGACAGTGTGACAACCATAGAAACATAAAAGAAGGGAAACGAGTTTTGTTATTTAATAGATCAGATTTAGAGTTTTCTGACATATTTAACCTCTTAATGCCTGAATTTATATAGAACTGAACAAACAAAACACATTTTAGTTGTCAATTATATGTGAAATTACTTGGTGATTATTAATTTGAACTTTGTACCTACATTAGGGTAATTAGATGCTAATTAAAGCTACTAGGAATGAAAGAGACTTTTTAATCACAGTATGTATATTTTAAGTCAAGGAAGACTTTGAAACAATTAAAATATATGCTATACTTGTCATTGCAGTTTTAAAAAGCGCAAAAACACAACAAAATTTATTTTCTGTGCAGTCCCATGAGATCCTAGCACCTTTCCTGCTACAAATTGAATTTCAACATTTTTGAAGAATCGTTTGCGTTTATCCTGCATCGTTTCAAATACAGCTAAATATTTAAAGTTTCTGTAATGCTGTTTCAGAATAAAAAATATCATATTAGGGTTTCTACTTATTTAAATCATTAAATTTATTCATCTTTTTTGATACGCAGCCATACTGAATAAATTAGAATATAGCTTGTCAGAGTAAAAGTAACTTTTGAAAATAAGCTTTAAGCAGGTTGTTAAATATACTTTTCTTCCGTTTTCAAACCAGTTTTTATTGGTTTGATGTAAAATTCTACTTTTAAATATTGTACTTTCATTAACTGCTACCAGAAAACCATCATGATTAGCAGAATCATGATGGTTCTATAAACACAGAAAATGTTTGTTTTAAGTCAAAGACACTTTGAAACAGATTTCAGTATGGAATAATTAAAGCATGTCAGGCGTACCTTTGGTTTCTTCCCAAACAGCCAGAGTTTATTCTTGCCTTTGCTTATCGTGTGTTTTGCTTCGGAGCGCGGCACCGGAGCCAGCTCTTTCTCGCCTTTCGGCGTGTTGCTGATGGTCCCGTCCGAACCCGTCCTGCTCAAGTTCTGACTGAAGTCCTCAAACGGAAAGTCTCCCGGTGGCTCGAAGCCCGATTTAAATGACTCCACCACAATATTCGAGTCCTGGGAGGATTGAAAATGGAAACTGAGGGAATAGTTTCAACGGGATTGGGTTTGTTTTTTGAAGGTTGATGTTTTCAGTTTCGTACCCGCCGCTCGTCGACGGCCTTGGCAGCAGAAACCATCCCGTCCAGACATTTGGTGATGATGGGAATGACTCTCCGCTCGGCCTCCGCGAAGCTTCGATACGTTTCACCGAGTTTTACCGTTCGCCGTTCGTCCATGCCTTGGAGATTCTGCATACAGAGGAAAAGATGAATAAAAAGGACACTGAGACAAACACACATCTGAAAGAAAGCAGGCTCCTCATCACAAGCATTCAGCATTTCATTTAAAGGGGCAGTATCATGTTTTCCAGGCACATAGTGCCATTTTATAGCACATCAGGTGTTATAAAAATGCTGTTTATATAAAATATGACTTAAAAGAAATTTTACTTCCTGATTTAACTCCTTGAAATTGGGTCTCTGTCTCTTTAAAACCTCCAGCTCTTTCTGAAGCTCCACCTTCAGGAAGTCATCTCAACATGGCTCCTCTATTAACCCGTTAGCAACATTTTTACCAGCGTTTCACTGAGAAGTAGCTCATATAATGAGCTCAGCAGGTGTTTGCTAATTGCTACTGCCTAGTCTGAAGGAGCTGAGTGGGGGAGGAGCTGCGCCTCGAAGGGGGAGCTAGGCTCAACCAGTCATTTTGCACAGCTGCAAAATCTTTAAAGTATTTATTAAACATGCAGGAAATGCTCAAAGCAAGTAAGTTTTGTTGCTTGTTTGAAAAAAAGTTGCTAAAGGGGTCTGAAAAGTCGCTAAGCAAACCCGCTAAAACCCACACATGGCCCCGCCCCTCAGACTATTGGCCCCGCCCACTTTTGTGTATGTAAAAGCAGGGTTAAACTGTTATATCCAGTTTTGCTCCATCTTGAATGTTCATGGTGAGATTTTATATTCATGTTGCCAAATTTTATTTTCTTCCAATGAAGCCAAACTTTGTAAATTGGGTTTAAACTTTGAATAAATCCACAAACTCATTTCAAAACATAAGTGAAGTAGGTGACACAATTAAATAAAACAAACCCAATTCTATTCACCCACATACATCTAATGCATCTTTGGAATCTAATTTATCTGTGATTTAAACATCAAACACTCTCCATGTATACTGAGGCTGAATATGAGGAACAAAGAGGTTTTTAAAAGTAATAAACACTTAAAAAAAACAAAGATAACAAAGGAATTATAAATTATTTCATTTACCTTAAAGATTTGTGGTATGGAGTTATTAAAATGTTTCCACTGCTCTCCGTTGAAGTTCTGGAGCTGAGCAGCGTATTCGTTTTTACTCTCGTCCGCCATGTGAGTCCGCATGTAGAGCTGGGCTTTAGCCTGAACAGTTAGTCATATAATTATGGAAAATCACACAAGTAATCCACTAAAGGCAACCTAAAGCTTAAAATTTCAGAAGGTGCCATTCTAAATAATATAAAATAAATAAAGCATTTTAGAGCACATAGAATTAGACTGAATAGACCTGCCCTTACAGATCGGGAACATTGTAATCGATACCTGATGTAGATTATTTCAAATCAGAGATTAACATCGGACCGGTGCATCTCTAGGTTTGACATTTAACAGGCAATTTAAACCTAAAAACTTTCCAATCCAGTTGAATTGAAACAATGTTGCTAAAATGTCCAAACTGTGATGTTAAACAATGTTTCCGAAGATGGAACGACACATAACACTTTAAGATAATGATTTAAGAATAAATAATTTCCTTCTTCCTCTTTAGTCTTCTGCCAAACCACAGAAAGAAGTCAGCATGTACACTGCAAAACCACAAAATATTACCAAGCATTTTTGGTCTAGTTTCTAGTGCAAATATCTTACTACACTTTAAAAAAAACTAACTTATAAGTAACTCATCAGCAAGATATAGGAGCTTGTTTTAGTCAATAATCCTTTAATACGGATGAAAAAGTTCTAGTCCCACTGGCATTTTACTTCACTTATTTCTTAAGTGACAGGCACTGTGCCGTTACCTAGCAACCCCAGCCAAGCCCTGCCCGTTACCTAGCAACCCCAGCCGAGCCCTGCCCGTTACCTAGCAACCCAGTTCTAGCAGATTATTTCATTTATAACATGGGAAAATGTTATAAACAAAGCCAAAATGTTCACTACAAATCAGTGAAAACTTTGGACAGATTTACCAGATAATCTAGATAAATGATGCGGAGGCTCTGCAGGTGGAAGCAGCTTACCTTCTCCACCTCCGACTTGGTGGCGTTGATGTCGTTATCTAGCCGGTCGTAGGTAATCTGCGCTTTCTCTGCTTCTCTGCACTCCCTCTCAAACTTCTTTTTACTCTAAAAGGAAAAAAAGAGAGTCCAGTTTATTTCAAACACCAAAAATATTAATCGCAACAGATTTGCATCTGTCTCGCTAAATGAGACGAGAAAAAAATGTGCATGAATCACGCAGAGATAGTTTACTTCCTGATGCACCATCTGGTTCGCATTAGCAGTAAAGCAAACAGCGAATAGCTGAGACATTACAGTCTGGTCAGTAGGTAGTCACAGTTAAAGTCACACAGTCTACACACTGTAACTGCAAAACACTAAATCTTACCAAGTATTTTTAGTCTATTTTTTAAGACTAAACTAGTAGGGGCTTGTTTTAAGTTAATAGTTCCTCAATATGGTTAAAAAATACCAGTTCTGTTGGCAGATTATTTGACATGAAGCAACATGTTATTAGTGAAATAAACAGCCGATGAAACTGATACTTTTAATTTGAAATTAAGGACTTATCAACTTCAAACAACCTCCTATATCATATGTGTAAGTCAGTAATTTCTTATCTCAAGTGTACTGAAAAACTAGGCTAAAATACTTGGTAAGATTTTGTGTTTTTGCAGTGCAGTAAAAGGTTTTTCTTTAAGAGCTTCAGCTCTGCACTGATGTCTCTGTTTCTTTCCTAGAAACTGTTGTTGCCAAGAAGGGAACAAAAATGATGCTACAATTTCGGAATATGATAAAAAATATTTTAAGCTACAGTTCGTATTGCTTAGCATGAAGCTAGCTTCTTAAAAACAAATTTAAATGGAAGAAATGTGTTTGTTTCCTGTCCAAAATGGGTAAAAAAGATCAGGGGGGACTCAGTTTATCCTTCGGCTAACTTGTTAGCATTTCTTTCATTCCTTCCTGGTGTCAGTTAGTGTGTGAGAAGCAGCTGCTCATCCCTGACAGAAAGTGTTTACCATAAACACGTTTTCTCTCCCCATCCCCCAAACTTACGTTGTCCATCTGTTTCCAACATTGATCCAAAAACTGCTGAGCCTTCCTTCCTTCCTGGAGGTGCTGCTCATTTCCACACAGAAACAAGAAACACATAAATAAACAGACCACAGAAATATTGGACAATGTGACAAAGCCACATGAAAGGGCGGGTTTTGTTATTTCAGCAGGTAACTAACTCCCATTTGATCAGGTTTTGAATTTTATAACATATTTAACATCTTCATGCCACAAAAATGTATGTTTACTCTGTCAATCAGATGTGAAACTACTTGGAGATTAGAAATGTGAATTTTGCACCTACATTATTGTAAATTTAGGAATGATGCTAATTAGAGCTACTAGGAACTTAAGGAATAAAACAGACTTTTTGAAACAATTAAAATATTAATGTAGAAAACATTAGGAAGCCAAAATATATGTTTTATATTTTGGCTTCCTAATGTGGTAGTGTGTTAATATAATTATTCTCATTATATTACTTGAAAATGGTCTCAAAACAACAATATTATAATTTTTAGCGATAATTTCTGGGGCAATTTATCGTCCAGGAAAATGTGTTATTGTGACAGACCTACTAATAAAATTAATTATATGGTTTAATAAATCAATACTGATATTCTTTTAATTCAGTTCAGTGTCATTTAGAAATATTTAAAAGTTTTATACTTTGCTTTATCATGAAACCTCAAGTCTAATATACATATAAAACATCTAACCAATGAAAACCAGACTTCAATATGAAATAAAATTAGATAAATTATGGTTGAAAAACATCTAGAGGCCACTATTCTCCCAAAACACATCAACACTTTCATTTTTCTAGCAGCAGATGGTAGAAACAAGACGACAGATGGATAACATCACATGCAACAGATTATTCCTCAGGAAACACAAGCGACACAGAGGAGAGGAGCGAAACATCTGCTTTCAGGACGGAGACGTACGAAGCCGTGACAACACTCACGTGTTTCCGCTCGGCTTTCAGCTCCTGGCTGTACCTCATCAGCTCGTTGTAAACCTTGTGGGACATTTCCTCCGCCACCACCTCCCTCTGCCCGGCGTAGTCGTTCAGCTCGCCCAGAATGGAGTAGAACGACAGACACGATGTGAACCTGTCATTAAATAAAATATTAATTTACGGAGTTTGAATTTAGCTGGCGAAGAGTATACTGCAACAAAACAGATTCCAGCTGAGACAGAACTGCAAAAATACTGAATTTTATCAAGCATTTTGTCCGATTTCTAAAGATATCTTAGCATGCTTTGAGACAAAATAATTCAAAAGTAGCTTCTCAGCAAGATAAATAAGCTAGTTTTAGGTAAATAATTCTTTAATATATATTTTTAAAAATAAATACTAGCTACTACTGTTTGCATCTTTATTCAATAATTATTGATTTAAAAAAAACTTATTTATCTTGCTGAGAAGCTACTTTAGTGTTATTTTGTCTTAATTCAAGTGTACCAAGATATTTGTTTTGGAAACTAGACAAAAATTACTGATCCAACTTTTCAGCAAGATAAATAAGCTTGTTTTACAACAACTCTTGAATAAAATTTTAAAAAATGCTAGTTCTTGTTTGTTATCTTGCTGAAAAGTTACTATAAACATAATTTTTGTCTTCATGGAAGTGTGCTAAAATATTTGCACTAGAAACTAGACAAAAATACATTAAAGTTTTCAAAAATTACTCTGAGTTTATTTCAGTAACAACTTTTTCTCTGGAAAAATGATAAAGCAACAAAACTGATGGATTCCAGAAAGTTCATCTTAGAAAGAGCTGCAAAAACACAAAATATTACTAAATATTTTTGTCTAGTTTTAGTGCAAACAGCTTGGTACACTTTGAAGACAAAATAACTTAACGTCACTTCACAGCAAGATAAACAAGCTTGTTTTCACAACAATTCTTGAATATATATTATTAAAAGGACTAGTTCCACTGGCAGATTTTTTCCACTTATGAGACATTTTTACTGTTTTAAGTGAGACAAATCTGCCAGTGGAACCAGTACTGTGTATCTTTACTCAGGAATTGTTGACTGAAAACAATCTAATTTATCCTGCTGAGAAGTTACTTTTAAGTTACTTTTTATCTAAATTCTTGTATAATAAGATATTTACACTAGAAACTAGACAAAAACACTTAAAAGTAACTTCTGAGAAAGATAAATAAGCTTTTTTCAGTCAATAAATCTCGAAAATGGATTAAAAAAAGTACCAGGTCCAATGGCAGATTTTTCACTTATATGTAGATAATCAGCCATAAAAATCTTAACTCATGAATCTCTGTCTTATTTTGAAAATATTTTCAAAATATTAAAAATTAGTTTTTCTTTTCAATAATCCTCATTTTCTGCTCATTCAAGCCTTAATAAAAAATCAACTTTTATTCATAATGTATTAAAAACAAGCGTAAAATAAGAGGAAAACCTTCCTCTACATTGAAACATAGATCATTTCCATGATCTAATTTGATGAAAAGTGGCTAAGCAGCTGTTTTCTGGAAAAAAAAGAAAAACCTCCAAACAAATGAAACAAGAATTTAAGCTTTTTCCTCATAAAAATGTAATTTTTGAGTCTTTCCCAACTTTAAGAAAGCTGTAATAATAAAAAATGTAGAAGCTTCATGTGGTTTAAGGGGACAGAAAGATCTCCCCTGACCTCCGCAAACTGTTCTACATTCCTGCTGTTTATGTGACGAATTGCATTGTTTGGTAATTTTACAGACGGGATGTGAGCAGCCACATCAAACGCTTTTTAAATGACCAGTCAGAAATTATTCATCAAGATTCCAGCAGGGTTTTCCGTTGCTCCAGACCACAGGCATCCGAAAGCATGGAGTAAAGGATTAAAACTAAAACAACGTCCTCACCTTGGCTCTTCATCTTTTGAACGTTTTGGACAGTATTTCTTCACCAGATTCCTACAGGACAAAGAGGGAGACATAAAAGCTTAAGGCACTGTCTGAAATTTTAATCCTGCAGGTACAAAAAGGCTGAAAGTCAGAGTGACACACACACACACACACACACACACAAATGAGAGGAGAGACATCCAAATTCAGCAAGAACGGATCCAAGCGTTAGAGATGAATCAAAGATTTAAACATCAAAGTCTTTGCCTGTCGTTTCCCTGAGGCTCCTGGAAATGCAGTTTGAATGAATTAACCGGAGCACGGCTAAAGGTGTGTTATGCTACATGTTTATGCAGAGCTGCAGATACACGAGTGTGAGAGCTGTTATCAATAAAAAAGGAAAAAGCAACGTTGTCTGGAAACAGACTGAGAGAGAGATGCACATCCTGTAGTTCCCTTCTTGATTCGTAAAGAGGTTTGCTTGTTTCTACCAGTTTGGTAACAAAGAAACATAAACAGGCATTTTTATTCTTTATTTCAATATTCTCAACATCAATATGTCGAGACATTGAAGCATGACGTCTCACACACAAGATCCCACCCCCAGCTTCCTGCTGTAGGGCAAAAAAAGCTGCCCGCTAACAATGACTAGCATTGGTTTTAGCCGTTAAGTTGTTAACCTAATGCGTTAAATATTAAAATAAAAAGGGACGCAGTGCTTTCATACTAATTGTCAACATAATGACAACTAGATAACAAGGTCAGGAACAACTTTAATCAGAAAGTAGCACATGAGAGGGAAATAGGTCAGCTATGCTAGCTTGACTATGACAACTTTAACATGTAGATGTGCTGTGGAATTCTGTTAAAAAATAAATAAATAAATAGATAAAAAAAGGCAACCTGAACACCAACTCTGATAGATAATCAGCAGAGCAGGTATTTAAATTAGCTAAGCAACCAGCGCTGTGTTAGCTTAGCTAATAGCAGCGGTAGCTAATCTACCACAGTGATCACTTATCGCAAAATAAACATCAAGCCTGAAAACCTAAAACTGTAATGAACTGAGTGTTTTGTTCTTTGAGTGGGAAATGTCCGAGTGTTTTCTGGTGTTGAATTCTGATACGTTAGTGGTTGTTATGGCAACGAGTCTGTGTGTAGCACAGCTAACGCAGAGAGCGAGAGAAAAAGAAGAATTTGAGTGGTTTTTAGTTATGCTTCAATGGTTTTTCTGCGTTATTTTTCACTTTTGCGCACTGCACTAAATTAATAATACCTACATCTCCAGAAACGCAGCTACTGTCTCAGTATTTTTAAAAAATGAAATCAGTGAAATGTGAAACCCTGGGACTTTTTAAGCATCGTTAGAGAGAAAAATGGCTAAAATTTCAGTCATGATTGCAGGACATACAGGTAAAAATGTATTTTTGAATCTGACAACAGTATTGCAAGGATTTATATAACATTTTATATCAATATGGTTATATTTGTGTCTATCAGTGTGTGTGTGTGAACGTACCGTAGCTGCTTGGCATAGTTCTGCTCTACGTCCAGCCTCTCCTTAACAAACTTTGCATAGCGCTCAAGGAAGTCAATCCCCCACTGAGTGTGTTTGTCCAGATTATCAAACTGGTCCTGAAATTAAAAATAAAACAAGACAGAAAATTAAAAGAAAGAACAAAAGAAAAAAAACACACAACACACTTTACATGTGTCTTAGAAAACAACCAAATTTATGTGTTGGTTTTAGAAATCACAGTTTAAAAACTATTTTTTATGTATATATTTTTGTACCTAATTAACACAATTAAGCATTAATTTTTACTAGTGTGCATGTGCAGACAAATGGTTTCTTATGGAGGTTCAAGATACATTTATTTTGTTAAAAACATTTATACAAAATACAAGAATCTCATATTGTAGTCTGTTGTTTGCACCTGTACTTACAGCTCCATGCGTACAATAACACCAGGCTGAGAAACTACAACAATCTTACAATATTATACAATATTTACTGTATAACATGGGTATCTAAAAAATAATCAGGAGAACAAACTGTTCATTCAGGCAGACAGAGAGTGAGACTCCAAGCTGATAACAGGAAGGTTTAATAGATGAAACCAAAGTTGCTTTTTTCCTGAGCTATTTTGTTAACCTAGTGATTTTAAATGATATTTTTATAACAACTGATGGTATCATAGCTACTTGATTGTGTTATAATCAAGTATAATGAACTCAGCAGTTCCACCAGGTGTTTGCTAATTGCTGCTGGCTAGTCTGAAGGAGCTGAGTGTGGGAGGAGCTTTGCCTTAAAGGCGGAGCTAGAGCGCAAAGGCGTTTAGCAGAGCTGAATGGTTGCCATGGAGATTAAAGGATTTCTCAATGATTAATAAAATCAAAGCAACATTCCAGGTTTGCTTTTGATGAGGGAAAATATAAAATGATGTAAAGCTAAAAAAAAAAAAAAAAAAAAAAAAAGTCAGTTTTATATAATTCTGCCCCTTTAAATTAATGGAACATATAGAATAAAACAGAAAACAAGATGGCTGAACATGACAGAGACCTGCTTTTCCTCCATCAACATACACTAAACCACAATTTAGTTAAGTCATTGATCGGTTCTCTCACAATAAATTTGTTCTGGACGATAAATTGTCCCAGAAGTTATCAGAATAAACAATAATATTGTTGTTTTGAGCCCATTTTCAAGTTCTTGGATTATAATAATAATCATGTCTGGAGCATCAATAAACTTTAAATTCAAATGAACATTTAACACTGGAACTGGAAGATATTTTAAATGAAACAACAAATAAAATGAATTATGAAGTCTGTAAACAAAAGTATCCTTCAAAAAGGTCAGTTGAGATCAAAACACCAGACTGAAAACTTTTAGCATCCAGTTTTTGGTAGAAAGAGAAAAATGAAAAATCATGCAAATGGAAATGATTGAGCTTGTTTTAATTTGTCACATTATTAATTGATTCACTGCTTATTGTGACAGGTGTATCCCAAAGTTAATCCAACCAGTGACTAACAGCAGGGTCATATTTCAGCTGAACTACAGGACAAAATGAAACTGAATCAAAAGCAGAGGATATAATCATGTTTGCTGCCTGCAGCAGCTACCGGCTGAACAAAACGCTGACTAATTATTGAACCCGGGCAAACAAAGCGACCCCAGCTAGTCTGAGCTGTGAAATAAAAACCCTCCGCCGGCCTCTTTAAAATCCTGCACATTTTTTGTTCAAAAAAGGGAAAAAAAACAGATAAAGGAGGTTTGACTAAGACGTTAAGCAGCAGTTAGCGCATGCTCAGAGTTTCACTCTGAATCACAGCTGTGAGCTTTGAGGTTTGTTCTGGGTTTGTTTTAGCCGTCTTGCTCACGTCTGGAGCATCTCTCCGGCTCGATCGCCTCCTGTTAGCTGCAAGGCGGCGATTGCATCAGCCTGTGTGACGGGGCTATGAATAAGTAATAGACTATGAGCTCATGCTGTAGTTTTTGGCTGCGTCTCCAGGTTCCTGTTCTCTCCGTCCGCAGGGACAAAAATGGAGATGAAAACTGGAATCTGTTAGCAACAAGCGGATGACGATTTTATTTACTTCTGTTTCAATCACTGATTACTTTCACTTTTAGTTAAATTTAGTTAATTAATTTGCTCACAACAGAAGTTCATCATGATGATTTAATTTCCCTTTAGGACTTTTAAATTGAATTGACCCAATTAATCTGAATTATAGATCGTAGAAGTTTATTTCAGGCTGTCAGAGAGAACAAGCAATAAATCCATGAATAATATAATAAATTCAAACTAGCACAATCATTTACATTTGCATGATTAATCATTTTTCTCTTCTTCTGCCAAAAGCTGGATGATAAACTCTTCAGTTTGGTGTTTTGGTGTCAGATAGCCCTTTTTTGTTTAGACTTTTAATTCATTTTATTTGTTGTTTTGTTTATTTTGGATATTTAAAATGTCGTCCAGTTCCAGTGTTAAATGATAATTAGAGTTGAAAGTTTTTTCTATTTTTGACGATGCATTTTTGCATTAATATGCCATTCTTACCATTATAATGGTTGAAGAAAACAACAATATTATCGTTTATCGCAATAACATCTGGGACAATCTATCATCCAGCAACATTTGTTATTGTTACAGGCTTAGCAATAGATTCAAATTGGTAAAAAAGAAAACAAGTGGAATCTCTAATGCGTCATTTTAAACTTCGAGTATTTTAAAAGATATAAAAGGAAGAAGTGTTTAACGACCTTGAGCAGCATTTTATCAGTCTTGACACAAACTTGAACTGTCAGACATTTTTTGCCCCTGAGATTTGACACCTGAAAGGCTGAAAGCTCCACTTCTTCACCACTTCTGTGCTGTGATTCATCACATCACAACCTGGGAACAAATGAGTCACTTAGAGTCCAGAAGAAGAAACTGAAAAAATCCTCAAAAGCAGATTCCATCAGTTTTCCATGCAGCATTAATCTGTGAGCGTTAAAAACACACAACTAATTAGCAGAGCTACTTCTGCTAACACTGGAAGCTGATTCACACTGCAGGAAATGTCAGCCTGGCATCGGGCTGCAGACCCCCGGGCTCCGTCTGCACCCTGTGTGTTTGATCCCACTCAACAATAAACACACACACACACCCCCCCACACACACACACACACACCTCCCTAAAGACACTGCTCTCTATTTGAACAATGTGAAGGTGGGGAGCTGAGACGGCCTTTGTTTTGTTGTTGTGTGCTGGATGCTAAACATTTAAGCGTTTATCATCACCGTTTTCTCCAGAGGTCTAAGATATTCAGGGATCATTTGTTTGTAAACTCGCAACTCGGCTGCAGAAAGAGCCGGCCGGCCTTTAAACTGTCACCGGTTGCTACGGTTACCCACATTTATTGTGACGTTTTGACATTAGACTATGATCAAATTTATTATTAGTGGACAAGAGACGTTTTAATTAGTCTCTTGTCTAATTAAAACAAGAGACTCCTTGTTTTTTTGAGATTAAAAAGGATTTTAATCTCAAAAATCCGATTTTTGTCTCAAAATTCAAATTTTTTCTCAAAATTCTAATTTTTTCTCAAAATTCAGATTTTTTTCTCAGAATTCTGACTTTAATCTCAAAATCCGAACTTTTGTCTCGAAATTCAGATTTTAATCTTCTCATTTTTCCAGTAGGTCTAACCCTCTTCTGAACCTGGACGCTTGAAATCTGCCATGTTGTCTTTTATTCAACGAGTTGTTTGCACTGTTTTATCTCCAACCTGTGAGCACACGCACATTCCAGTGGATATTTGATTTGCCCGTTTCCTTTTTTTTTTTTTACCCTGAGGCAGCAAACGTCCAAAAATCTGTCCGACAAGCCAACCTCAGGGGTCGGCTGGGATTAACAGCAATCCTAATTCCAATGTTTGGTGGATTCAAATCATAAACTGAGGAGTGTACTCTTCGTCTCTTTGGAGACATTTGTTTTGGTTATCTGTGCTGCCCTGTGAAATGTTCCTCCCATTGTGAAACGAAGGCAGACATTTGTTTTCAATCAGTTCAAACTGTTCCTCTGAGCAAAAGAAACAGGAGTTTCTTCCTCTTATGTAACAGCCGAGGTTTTGTTATGCAGTCTGTTAGTGTTTACTTTTCTACTCAGATGATTGTACTAAACAGTTTAATGGTTTTCCAAACGCTGCGCAGTTCTTCAGAAAATCTGCCACCGTTTGTTGGTTAAAGTTTGCGTCCACAGACAGTTTTAGCTGAAACAACTGGATCTTCAATTAAAAATCTGCTGCATATTGTTTACAGATTTATTTCTGCTCCTTTTATGGCTCTGAGAGTCAAACATTTTCAATCCCTGACACCAGAGGCCGATAACCAGAAACACACACCTCTGGGTAAAACCTGACAAAAGGAGAAAAAAAAAACACATTACTAAAATATTAATGTCAAAGCCTGTCACAATAAGAAATAAACCAATTGCATGATAAATTAAAACAAGCTCAATAATTTTAATTTTCCTGATTGTTTTTCTGTTTATACCAAACAGGATGATAAAAGTTTTCAGTCAGGTGCTTTTGGTCTCAACTACATCTTTTATTCAAGACTTCAGTATCCATTTTATTTGTTGCTTTGTTTACTTATTTTGGATATTTGAAATGTCTTCCAGTTGCAGTGTTAAATGTCTGTTTGTTTATTAATCTTAAGAATATGTTATTGCATTATATTACTTGAAAATTGTCTCAAAACACCAATATTATCACTTACTGCAGTAACTTCTGGGACAATTCATCATCCAGCAAAATTTGTAACCATGACAGGGCTATGGATGTCAGAGGCAAACTCAAAACTCAGTGGAGTTGGACAATAAATCAATAACTCTGTATTAAATATTCAATATTTAATAGAATATTGACTGAACTCCAATCCAGAAACGCACAGCATTCTGGGAAATGGAGGCTTCAGCCTTCTCACAGCTAGCTAGGCCAGGTTGGTGGAATCAACTGACTCACTCCCTCTGGTTACCTAGCAACTCATTATTTGGTTGCCTAGCAACAACCTGTTAAGTAACTTGTGCAGCAGCAGTTTAAGTTTTTGCGTCATAACTGATTAAAAATGAAAAAACAACGGCGTGGAGTGAGAGCTGCGGATCAGACAGGAAAGGTCTGTTTTAAAACAAAAATTAATAATTAGCAACATCGACTGATATGAAACGCAACTATCGTGATATGAGTTTCAGACATTATCAGACCTAAAACATGGTGAGACATTTTTAAACTTCCAATATCAAACAAATTACTTGGTTTCATCTTCTCTCTTTAAATCTAGAGTCATATTTAATAAATTTGATAACTGACAAGTTGCTTTAGGCGAGGGCTGCGCTGCTGCCTTCCAGTAAGAAGGTCAAGGGTTCAAATCCCCAAAAACAGGAGGCTGTGTGACGTACCACTGTAACCAATAGGAAAATGTGCCTGCAGTAGCCACCATTCAACCCAAAGGGGGCAGCACTGAGACAATTTTATGAAAATATGGCAGGATTAAATGTATACAAAAATGTCACAATTTACACAGAAACATGAAAATAACTGCATTAAAAACCAATTTAGAAAGCTTATTAGTGAAAAAAAGTTGTTTTGGGGTTTAGTTACGATTTAGTAAAGAAAATATTTACTGAAATGAGCCAGTTTTTCATATAATTGTATATTTATTATTTATTATTACTTTTTGCAATAAAGCTGGAAAGTGATCCTGGTCGACTGCTGTTTTTATCTTGCAAAATACTATGTGTTGTATAAATAGGGAAAACTTTTACTCATTGATACTCATCAGAAATAACTTTATCTTGGATCTCAAAAATATTTTTAGCAGCAGAACAATCTTTAATGAACGTAGATAAGAGCAATCAGAAGTCACCAGCCAGAGATGGGTCAGTTAAATATTAAACTACAGACAATGAACAACACCTACAGTTTAATCTGTAATAATAAAGAACATTATTTCCTCTCTAATAACAAATTATTGTCCTTTCTTTGAATCAGCAGCTCTGTTCTGCAGTTCCTGCTTCCTAATACCACATAAACTTCACCAGGAAGTAAAGAAAAAGGCCAAAATGTCACTTCCTCTCTTCTTTATCGCTACAGTAAAGGTGTAAAATAGCAACAGCTGCCCTTTGACCTCGTCTGAAGTAACACACGGCTTTTGCTGACACGTGCGTCTTTTACGATGCGTTTCACACATAATTTACAGAATAAGGCAACATTTAACCAGACTGTTTTAATGCTCCTAACCAGCATGCTGAGGCTTGAAAAGTTACAAAACACAAAATCAACCAAAACAAAAGTACGGTGATGTAACTGAGGTTTACTGGAATCCATTCCAAAATGTCGGGGTTGGACTGGAGGCCGTCCAGGATTTATTTATATCCCACCAGTGAAAAAAACACACCTGAGCTGAGCTGCTAATCAAGTTTCATAGCAACCAGATCCTTTCCATTGTATTGCTCTGCTGATGCCTCCCATGCAGCCTGACAGACAAGTTAGACGAGAAGGGGAGAGAAAAAAATGGCCGCCTGAGAAAGTCAGAGAACGTGATGCAGAGGAGATTAGTTATCGTTTTAGGTGATAAATTAAATGTTTTATCAGAAGGAATCAGGACAGCTGCAGGTTTTCTGAATGGAGAACAAATTAACTGGAATAATCTCATTTTATGGCATTTACATTACAAAAACACAAGTCTTTTTGGTCTAGTTAGAAAAGCAAATATGTTAGTTCACTTCAAATAAGACAAAACTAACTTACAAGAAACTTGAGCAAGAAATAAGAGCTTGTTTTATGTAAATAACTTCTTAATATTCATGAAAACATAGTAGTTGAAGGCATTTTCCCATGAGTGAAATAATCTGCCAGTGGAACTGGAACTTTTTGATCAATATTAAGGAATTATTTACATAAAACAAGCTCCTATTTCTTCATTAAAAGTTATTTGTTAGTTTTGTCTTAATTCAGGAGTACGGAGATATTTTCACTCAAAACTAAACAAAAATACTTTGTAGGATTTTGTATTTTTACAGATATTCTCTATAATGTTGCACATAAAAGAAAAAAGATGCAGCTTTTGTTTTGACTGATTAATGACAGCATAATGTCTGCAGGGTTGGGCGTTGCTTTAGCTAAATCCAGCTTTAATTACGGTGTCTGCTTTCATTGTCTTGTCTGTTGCTCACGCTCTTCTTTTTGCAGGTTAAGCATTTAGCATAAATACTTATAATTTCTACCCCCATCTTAATGTTTTCCTAATGTTTTATGCACTCAGCAGCAAATAGATCTACTAAATAAAATGATTAAATAAAATGATTAAAATGTTGCAGGTGGCAGGAAGAACAGTGCAGGAAAAAACCCCAGATGTTCCAGATGCTCCTGAGATTCCAGGTAATTATCAGCTTAGTGCTTTAAAGTTACTGACTTTTCAGCTAAAAGCAAGAGCTGAAAATAATATTTATTTATTTATATAGCTATTTATAACTGTAGGGTTTTTATAAATATTTGTAGATGCATGTTTATAAAGAACTGGAGCTATATATTTTTATAAGTAATTGGAGATGTATATATATTTTTAGATCTAAATATTTCAGATATTTCATATTTGTAGATAAATTATTTTTGTAGATAATTCTGTATAAATTGCACATCTCTAATGTTGTAAAACTCGCTGATAACCAGAACCAGAAAGAGTTTGAACATCTCAGGATCAGATTTATCATCAACTCTTTCACCTTCTACTGTCATAAAAGGATGAGCATTTTTTAAGTGTAAAACATTTAAAAATTAGTCATAGAGCTGTAAATAAAGATTAAACCGGTTCAGCGGCTGCAGTGTTAACCTCAGGGTTTCCTGTGTGTCCAAAATGAAAGAACAGGAAGTAGTAATTACTGCATCTGACCATCCATCCGCTGAGCTGCGTCGTCACAACCCAGATCATCCATTCATTCATTCATAAAAACAAACAAAACAAAAGGAAAACCACAGGATCCTTCATTTTTACCCCTCCATTCTTCAGATCGCGCTCACAGTGGCTAGAGTGGTGGATTATGGGTAATCAGACAAGAAATGTATTAAACTGAGAAAAAGGAAACATAACTATGTCTACTCTAAATGCAGAACATCTCATATTAGTGCGTATTATACAAATAAACCCGTAATAAACTGACAGCATGATATAAGCTGAGAAAGCCTGCAGCAATAATCAATTATTCAATTAATTACATGATAAATTAAAATGAGTTCAATAAATTTCCATTTTTCTTATTAGATTTTAATTTTGTTTAAAGTAATAATCCAATTTTATCCATTTTATTCGTGGTTTAGGTTGTTTTTTTCTCCGTTTTTCCGACGTTCAGTGAACTTCTCATTTGAACGAACCATGACCTGAATCTCCTCAGACGTTTAAATAAAATGTGTTGCAGCTTCAGGATGCTGATCCAAAAACTCAATAAAATCTACAGGGAACTAAAGGGGTAATGTTTTCATGATCCACATAGATTAGTTGTTATGGACACGCATCTAAAAAATGAGCACAACCTCAGTAAATATTACACTAACGGAGCTGGATGATTTCAAAATAAAATCTCAAATTTTTTCGGATCAAATCCAATTTCCAAATTTAATTGATTCTTTCCTTCTTTTTTTTGTTCTTTTCTTTTCTAAAAAAAGAAACAACATAATTGTTTTTAATTGGAAAAGTGGCTTTTATTTCAATCAGTTTCCATGAGCTTAACGATGGAGGATTAGAGCCAGAACAGCGTTATAATTATCATCTTATCTTGCTGATGAGAAACTTTATTGAAATGAAAACATTTTGGGCGTGCTGTGGTGGCGTAGCGGTTAGCGCGACCCACATTTGGAGGCCTTGAGTCCTAGACGCGGCCGTCGCAGGTTCAACTCCCGGACCCAACGACATTTGCCGCATGTCTTCCCCCCTCATTACCCCCTTCCTGTCAGCCTACTGTCTAATAAGAGACACTAGAGCCACAAAAAGCCCCCTGGTGGGGAAAAAAAAAGTAAAATGAGAACATTTCAGTGTAACAAGAAGTTTCTTGTTAAGAGAAAGTTATGAAAGTTTCTCGTTATAATAAAACTTGACTTTTTAGAACAAGAAACTTCCTTCTTAAAATGATAAACTTTCTCGTTACATCGAGAAGTTTATCGTTTTAACATTTTGAGGAGAATGTTTCTCGTTTTAACATCATATTAAGATATAAAACTCGTTTTGTTAGAGAAATGTTTTTATTAAAACAAGGAACTTTATGGCACCACGTGACTGGAGGATAATAATGAAAATATCTTGCCTTTCATACGTGAAGTGAACCATGGGGGGTCTAAAATGAGTTCAGTCCAAGCCATGTTTGCTAATCGCTGATTAGTTGAACAAAAGAAGTTCACAAAGTGGGTTGAATCATAAATTACCATAAGTGGGTTCCTGTGTGGATCTACTGTCCTGTCTGAAACCGTTTACCCAGATTAATCCAGACAAATATCGACATATCTCATCCACAAGAAAACAGAAAACACCCAGCATGTCTCACCATCCTGTGTCTACCTGATGTTTTCTGTACAGTAACAGCAGCTATAATCTGTCGGCCATGACGGCGTTGCCTTGGTTACGCCCAATCCTCCATGAACTGTGAGTTTAGGAGTTTTATGAGGCCCTGAAACTTCACAGGTCCAAATAAACAGCCTGGGAAAAACTGTTGCTGCATGAATTTACAATGAATTCACATTGTTTCCTCCAACGCTGCTGTCCTAGTAACACTTGACCTATCTATAAATCTCTATCTATGGTAATGAAACGTAGAAAATTCCTGACAAAATCCAGAGTTTCCCATAGATACACGTACAAACCCAGAGCAGAAAAATGCACCTCACCCTTTGTTTATGAACACAAGGCTGCTTCCTAAATCAACTTATATAGGAAACCTGTGGTGGCCAAACATTTCACCCTGGAGAAAAATTTTAACTACCACAAAATCCATTAAATTAAAAATGAAAAAAATTGCTTTTTTCTTTTTTTCCAGTTTTACTTGTTCGATAACATTTTTATGAATTTTATAAATTCTTATAGAGTTAAAACATAAAAATGGCTTTTGGACTGTTGCATTATCAAAAAGAAAAACTATTTTCAAATTGTCATCAAAATTTGGCTGAATTTTTACCTTTTTTGGTTTGTGGCCAGGTGGCCCATCATAAGTCATTTCAAGGGTCAAAAATGGCCCCCGGGCCGCACTTTGAGCACCACTGCAGTAAACAGAGACCAGATGATTCCCGAAAGTCCCACAAGCTTCAAAAACAAATTGAAGCTTTTAAAACTATCACCATGTTGTGACAGTTTGCTATGAGACAGATAATCTGTGAAAAAAATCTATCTCTTCCACTTCCTCCTGGAGTTATTATTGCACCAAAACAACCAATCAGAAACAGGAGGCAGGTCTTAGAGCTGTCAATCAACCTCATATACTCTCTGCTAAATGTGCCAATGGCAGAGAAACAACTTATTGTTACAGGAAAACCGGATGCATATGGCTGCACTGAAATCAGCAGAGTTTTTAATACTATTAATAACAAACTACATCTCTAAAAAAGTTTCATGTAACACGTAGTGAATCAAATTTGAGCTTTGAAAAAGAGTCACATTTTCAATTTGTTCAAAAAATAAATAATATTTTGAAAGCTGTCATTTATGGAGCTTTAGGGGGAAATGCAAATTGGCTATAAAATCAGAGATCAATAATCCCAGATTGGTGCATCTCTACTTATTTATAGTAAATTATGGTTTATTTAAGTAAAACTAGTTGTTAAAAAATCTGAAAACTTTATTTGATAAATTGTACTTTCTATTAACATTCTAACAAAGTTTCTAACTACAACAAAAACAATCATATGAAACTCTGCAAGGCTAAAAGGAGTCCAGGTCAATCTATTTAAGGGTCTGGGACAGTAAAAGCTTTTCTATTTCATCCTGTGTGCTGGGAAACCCTTAAATAAAAAGATCATAATAAAATATGGTGCAGAGGGGAACCACATAAGAGGGCTGGAGCACAAACAGAGAACAGCGCTACAATTATGAACAAAGAGAAGCGAAGAGCTAATGGTTTGTAATCATGTGGCAGACACATGCCTGCTGGCCATCAGTCACATGGATACACAGGCATAATAAACGGAGCCCAGAGTGGCTCATTTCCCTCTTAATACGATTTTAAGCCCCTCAAAGATGTTGGAAATAATCAACTTTTAGCCACTTGCTGTTTTCTCTACCTCACTCTAACTTTTTTTTAGCCTCTAAATATATTATGTTGTGTTCTTTCCGTCTCTGGAGTCCATTAATATATTTATATTCTGTTATATTTTTCAATCTGTTCAGTTTTCTCTACTTTTGAACTAGGGATGCTCCGATCAGGTTTTTTGCTGCCGATACCGATTACCCATGAGGCCGATCTCTGCCGATCACCTGGATTGACTGTTAATTTGTTCAGTATAAATGATACTATGTGATCTTCCAAAATGGAAAAATTATCTGGCAATAAATTCACCCAATTTAGAGATAAAACATCCAAAATATTTGCAGGCAATATACAGCAGCTACTCAGTCAAAAGGACAACTGAAAAACCTGCAATCAGTAAACGGATATTTAACAATAAGGTTCTCAACAGTCTAATTTATACATAAATCAAATAAATCTCATAACACTGCCTATATCAAATAATGTAAAAAAAGGAAACATTCATTCAATGTTAAACACAGGTTGCATCAAAATAAACAATCCTGAGTTACTAAATCAAAACTTCCTGAGAACATGGCTGTTCTGTTCTGGTTCTGACTGGTTGGTTCTGACTGAGCTGGGTAATTCTGCAGAACACAGGAGGACACAGAGGAGATTGATTATTTTTTCAGAGATTATCCGTCTTATGTTAGGACATAGCGAAAGTTTTTGTCTGTTTAACTTGCATGCTGCAGCGTTAAGCAGACATTTGGTGTGAGTTCACTGCAGGTGGAGTAGAAGCGGCGCGTAGCGGCGGTCCAACAACGAGAGCAGAACCAGCGTCTTGCACCGCTAGCTCGTTGATTTAAATTATTTTTCAGGTTATTTGTTTAGCTTTCTGACCGTGATGCTAATCCGGGTGAGTGTTGGTAGCTGTGGTGTCTGTTTGCTTATTTCCTGCGTTGATTCTCGATGTAGCCAAATTCAGCCAAGTGCTTGTTTTTTAAATGTCATTTTAGATTTGTTGTGTTGATGCATTTTGACGTGCTTCACCCACAACACGCAAACGTCCCCATTCACTCTCAGAGCGTTAAAGATCCACGGCATCGCTTGGGATTTGTTGCTGCGCGGAGATCAGCTGCACTCAGGCTGCAAAGCGGTAATGTTTTGCTAGCATTAGCATGCTACTAGCTTATGTTAGCATAGCATGGTGTGATACCTTTTAGCGCCTTGAAGAGATAGTAGTATGGTGTGTTTTGAATAATACTATTGAATTAAACAGTTTGGCGTTATTTATGCCATTTTGTATCCAAATGCATACAGCAATGTTCTTGTTGCTATCGCTAGCTGCTAGCAAAACACAAAAATGTCCAAGTTGCCGAGTTGCTCTCAGGCACACTGCAGAATGAGGGTAAAAGAGGAGCCTGTGGAGCAAAATAAATTACTTAAATGATAAAAGGGAGGATTTAACAGCATATATCCACTTTAAAGATTATCTGTAGTTTTGTCATCAAACTATTTACTCTGTGTAAAAGGACAGTCACATGACTGAGAGGGAAATCATTACTGAGGCCTACATAGAAGTTATGACACTGTAATTGTGCAACTCTCTCTGTCAGGTACTAGTGGTAGTTCAGAGGCTCCTGTAAGGTTCTTCCAGTAAAACCGATCCATGAAGGCGATAACATCAGCCCAGCAGGTTTAGCCGGCAGCTGATGTGTTTAGCACAAAACAACCAAAGGACATCGGCCCGAGGACATCCAGTATCTGTGCCATAAACTGAAACTGTCACTGCAAGTAACACACGCTACAGTCGACGCACATGATTGCAGAATCAGATGTCCGTGAAACAAATACGGTACTTCAAGACGAGGTTAATGGCTTTAAATCCAGTCTGGCTATAAAACAACAATGCTGGTCTGTATGCATCACTCGTGACAAAGGATGAAGAGGTTTCCAGGCCCAGATGCAATTTCCAAAGCATTTCCAATAAGGAAGCTTAATATCCCCGTGAGGTAGCCAATTTAAAATGGAAATGCATGCCAACTGAAGGTATATTGTTTTATGGTGTTACTTTCAGATGCACTAGCAATTATAAATCACTTTCAGTCCAGAAGTCAGTTATTCCTTCACCAACATAGATGACCCTTGCATAACATTTAAAACTGTAGTAAAACCTGAGGATGCCTTCCTTTACGGCGTCTTCATAAACCATCCAGAGATGATGCAAGAGGAATTAAAAATATATGCCGTGGTTATGATCAGTTCTTCCCCAATCCGCCACCTCTAAGCCGGTACAAGTCGGACCGACCTGGGTATTGTACACCAGCGATTTGATTGGCAGCAGACTGCATTCATGGGTTGGCCTGTGGATTTAAATCAACAACAATTCAACCACCATTTTCAATCCACCATGAGACCATTGGAGTTGACAGGATGGCGAACTGCAAATCTGTAACTCCACAGTCAAACCTTGATGTTCAAACTTTTTACCAATCGTGGAGGAAGAGCGCCAGTGTTTCCCCCAATAATATAAGTCTGGCAGGCCACCAGGCTTTACTTTGCCCTCACCAGGCTTTGAGTTGTTTGTTTATTGTAAACAAACAGTAACAGTGATAGCAAAGATGGATTAAACTAAGGTTAAAGTTAACACATTGAACGGGACCTGCCTGTTCGCCTCAGACATTATTATTTCCAAATTACGAAGTCATCGGAGCATCGACCACAGCTCCAGTCCGCCCGTGTTCCCACATTTCTGCCCACTTAGGGAGGAACAGACTGCCAATGGAGACACACCTAAACTGTCGAGAACTAAACAGACATTAACCGGCTGGACTGAGACTTGACAACGGAGAAGAGACTTTAGTCTCTTTACCGCGTCCTGGGTCCTTCTCTGGATTGGGATGCAGCCAGAATGCTTCAAGCAAACTAATTTCTGTAATATCGATCTTCAGGTCACTACCAAGAGTTCATGGCCACAGGTGAAGGTAGAAACATCGAATGAAGAACCAGAACCAAACATGGAGAAACAGCATTCAGCTTCTATAAACCACAAAACTGGAACAAACTTCCGGAAAACTGCAAAACAGCTGAAATACTGAGTTCCACCTTTTAGAGTTGCTTTTGAACCATTAAAGCTGAAACACTGATCAACATTTTGATGTGTAATGGCAACAGTTGGCAAAATGTACATTTTCACATTTTGACTGTGTTCTATGAATTTGTATTTTTGCCTTGTTTCTGAAATGTGCGATACAGATAAACATGATTGATCGATTGATTGATTGAACGACCAGTAGAGTGTGTTGCAAAAGACGATGCAGCTGAGGACAATCTCCAGGAACTCCTTAAATGTGTGTTTTTGCTTTAAAACTATAAATTAGTTTAGATATTCTAATTACAGACCTGTGTATTTTGATGTGTTGAATACAGGATTGAATAAATTCAAACACACTGATAATTTAGGTGTAATTTGCTCCTTTCCATTAACCACAAACCAGCATTGACTAAAACATGCAATCTTGGTTTAAAATAAGTTCTCAGTGTTGATGTTTGGCCAGGAATAATGACTAAAATCACTATGTTTGATGGAACAGCAAAGTATTCCCTTTCTCCAGACACACCAAACTGTTTCCTGTTGGCATTAACCTCATGGAAATCCCTGCTACTGTCTGTGTTACACAAGACGTGTCTGATCACATACAACCATCCAGCAGAGGTTTGGTTTAATGATGGGGTCAGCGCTCTAAAACTCTGAAAACTCTAAAAGATTCCACCAGTTCTCCACATGGTCCAGCGCTTATTTTTTATCCACTGCCTGACAAAGTTACTGACTAATAAACAGTTGACAGACTGACTCACGAAGGCAGGACAACACTAAACGCAGCTGCTGCTTTGAACAAATCCTTACGACTAGCGGAGTCATAACTCAGAGGCCTGGAATAGTTTCTGTCTATTGTGACTCATGTTTTTATTTCCTGGAAAAAATATACTACTAACACTTGTGGTGCAACAAGAGATTAGATTTATTTATAACAAAACATGAGCTCTGTGTCGACATGAAGAAAAAGTATCACAAATATAAAGTCTCTAAAAAGCATCGGAAAATCAAAACCTCCATGTTCTCTACAAACAGTGACCCAAAGCAAACCACTGATCCTTCAACAACAAAGAAAAGTGCTAACGTCAGGAGTTACAGTCTCCAAAAAGTCAGGTCGGATAACGAGCAGCGACTTATTTAGACGGGTTCACTCCAGGTCATTGGTTTTAGAGGCCCTACAGGTGGGTCTGCGTCTGGATCCAACAGGAACTAGACTGTTGAACAGCTGGTTGGCTGGATGCAGCTGTGAAAGAGTCCAGAGGGACGCAGCAGGAGGATGAGAGGAAGGAAGAGGGGGAGGAACGGCAGAGGCACTGGGGAAACATTCGGAAGAAATGCAGAGATGAAGAAGGCTCTTTGTTCACATAATGGATGCAAGCACCAGTCCTTTAGCAGGAAATTTCATTTTAAAATTAAGCTAATCTCTACTACTCTTATCCTTGAACTTATCTATCCATTTACCTTCACCTCAAGGTGAGGAAAAATAATAGTTCATTTAGGCTGTTTGCACACCTGATGGTCCAGTAGACTCGGTTTGATGGGGAACAAAAGCTGCAACATTCGTTACATTTTCATCTGGTTTGGTTCGCTTTTCACTGCAGTGCATCAAATGAACCAAACCAGATGAAAAACCTGTTCCTCTCCTCACTTGTGGGGGCACTGCACCAAGAACCACTAAAGGAAATGACACAAAACCATTCATAACCGCACAAGAGTTTACCTCAACCGAACCAAGGCCAGGTTTGTAGACGGACCTTTTTGGGTTTGAATCAGAGTTTGATTATTTCTTGAGGTTTGTTTCTATTAATTCAAATTAAAGGCACATCCACACATTATTTTGTTCTCGGCATCAGTTTGTTACTGACATTGTAATGTAGAGCTGTTGCACATTACAGCTTTGATACCCATGTAATTTGCGCTATCAGGGATAAGTAGATATCAAATAAAAGGGACCCCAAGGTGGACTCCTGAGGTACTTCTCGTAAAGTCCATGTTCTTCATATAAGACTCAAACCAGTCAAGCATAACAGCGAAGGAATCAGATTAACTCTGCACCAGCAGAGCTTCATGTAATGTCAATAACAAAAAACTATTTGAACTCAAGGCCTCCATAAAGTCCTTTAAATAACTTAATTTATGCATTTTGCATTGATTTTATTTTATAAAATAGTCAGGATGCACCAATACGAAAAGTTGGGCTGATATCGATATCCAATATTAATATTGCTGTTACACCCGATAACCAATATTATACATATTTCACCAACATTTTAACACCTTTGGGGGGAAAAACATGAAAAACAGATAAAAAATAAATATTGATTGCTCATATCGACCCAGTTTTATTTATTGAACCGATACCAATATGTTAAAAAATGACTAACATCGGCTGATACCAATATTGGTGCCGATATACCGAACAATAGTATAAATTAATCGTATATACAGTCCTTTTTGCTAACTGATTCACTTTTACGGCTTTTTATTTTGTTTCAGAAGATTATTAAATAAAATCTAAAATTTTGACACAGAAAAGCTTTTAGACTGAGGATGTAGAAGATCACAAAAAGATCCCTTTAGCCAAATTAATTTTCATCTGCTCTGACTGACATCCCATTCAATCACAACGTTTCACGTTACCACAAACGTCCAGTGGGATCATTAAAGTTTCATATAATCCATTATGTCTAAACTCGGCTCATCTCTCAGCCTTCATCAACCCACCTCCCCCGACCAAACGAAAATATCCCTGCGCATCTCCATTACTAAACCTCCTCCCATCCGTCCCTCTTCGAGTCCGTCTCTCCTGCTAGGACATTTTTCTAATTAGGAAAGACATCCACCCTCTCATAAGGGCCAACGTGGGCTTCACCCATTGCCGTCACACATGTTGATCCGAAAACATCATGCTCCCTTCCTCACACCTACGAAAACACCCCACACCCCCTGCACACAGACAACGTGTTGACAAGCTTGGCTGGACTGAGTCTAACAGCTTGTCATGTCCAGGCCAGCGCCCTCAGCTTCAGCATGACTTGTTTTCTCACCCGCTGGGCCTGCGAGGGACCAGCCTGCTGCTTCATCCAACAGTAGCCAATCTCTAAAGAACCACGACTTCCATGGATTCATAAATCAGAAGAAACAACAAGCTGAGGTTTGGGATTTTCCCTGTTTTATATCAGGACTGTGCTGAGTTGGGCTGAAACACCAGAAGACTCCTGGTCAATGATTGAGGATGGAGGGTCTGGAGTTGGGTTTATCTTGGTCTAGCTCCTGACTCCATGCCTGATATGACGCATATTTAATAACCTCTTATTGTTCTTTGTATTATTAATCATACAAGTCCAAAAACAGCTAATGAATTCAGTGTATCGATGTTTGTCTGCATTTAATAACTGAAATGTCATGATGACAATTATTAGTTTAATACCAATTAATAGTTTTGGTTGAGTAATTGACATTTTCCCATTAATTTCTGCAATTTGTGGTGCATAAAGATAGTAGTCATATTCTCAGCAGCCTCGGCCTTGGAAGGTCCAGGTTTGGTATGTTTGGTCTTCTTAGGTCCGGTCTTGATAGATCTGATCTTGATCTTTGTATTGGAAGGTCTGGTATTGGTCTAAGAAGAAATATCATCTTAATTACAAAAAGAATCTAATTTGTACTTTTCTTGAACTGCAGTCACAAAATTATTCCAAGAGCGACAAATGGCCCCCGGGCCGCACTTTAGAACCCCCTCATATAAACCCCTGAAATTTGTGGCTATAACTTAAAATATTTTTTTACCAAACTCATGTTCTCCAACAGTTAAATTTCAGAATAGTTTTGTTATTTGGCATTTTTTGTTGCAAGTTTGTGGATGGTAGTCAAAGCAACCCAAGATCCCCAGAGATCCTAGACTGCTGTCTGCGTCCAGACATGGAGTCTGCAGGCTATAAATATCACAAACAGGAGCACCAATAACAAGCACCTTTGTGCAAGTCTGAATGTGAGGCAGAGAATGCAAACAATGCTCCCGACTGAAGCAGGAGAAACAGCAACACTGGACACTTTCAGGAACTCCAAATCCACACCGTCGGCGTCCAAACCGCTGATCTGAGTCGGTCAATCCTTTTCATTTCACAGCTTTCACTGTGAAATCCTAAAACCATGTAGAGATTGACCTTTCCACACCACCGTCTAAGTCTCCGTCCCCTTATCCTTGTCTTTCAGTTTGGCCGGCCAACATGGACGACCGCCTGTCAGCCCGTTGTCCTTCAGCCGGTTCTGACCGCTCCGTCCTGCTGGGCTCAAGCCCGACTCGCTCAGACAGACCTGAGCACAGCAGGCCGGCATCCTGGCTCTAACGCACACACAAAACACAGACACAGCTCCCATTCAGACACACTTCCTACTCTACACACACATGTGTGTGTGTGTGTGTGGGGGTGTGTGTGTGTGTGTGGGTGGGTGTTAGGGCAGGAAGCCAGCACAGTAATAGGATGTTCCTCACTTGCTTTGTAAGGATGAGCAGGAGCCAAAGCACAAAGCAAAAGCTAAACCAAACCGAGACGCTTGAAGAGATGCTACTGCTAGGCTGGTCACAAAAACTAATTCTACTGGACAATAAATTGCTGTGATAAACAATAATAATGTTACTTTTAGGCTATTTTCAAGCAATATATTGGTAATAATAATGCAAGGAAACATTCTCAAATATCAATAAACTTTAAAATGAACATTTAACACTGGAAGTGGAAGAAATTTTAAATATCCAAAAATAAACAAAACGACAATAAAATGAATTATGAAGTCTTTCTTCGAAAAAAGAAGCTGGTTGAGACCAAAACACCAGACTGAAGACTTAAATCAAGAGAGAAAAGAGAAAAACAATAAATAATGCAAATGGAAATTATTGAGATCATTTTAATTTATCATGCTATTAATTGATTTATTGCTTATTGCAACAGGCCTAATCACAACATCTGTGTTTGCAAAATCACAATAAGTACCAAAAAGCAGAGAAAGAAGGAGGAAGTTCAAACTAACCCCTTCAATCAATCATAATGGGAAAAGATATGATCCCCTACTCCAACATCTCTCTAACGATACGGCCAGGTAGAGACTTAAAGAGGAGCAGCAAAAGCAAATAAAGTGGATTAGCAGTGCTTACCAACGACTGATGGTGTTGCTGCCAACAGCATAATTGATAATTACAAATCTCAGCAGTAGCATTTCAAATCTCTAGGTATTTTTTTAACCATATTATGGTGTTTTAACAGTCAAAGTGGCTCTATTATGGGCTGGCTAACATTGATCAGCAGGACTAAATATCCAGTCACAATATATTAACTTTTAGTAAGAATTAACACCAGAATCTGAAATCAGTTGGTTTCACAAATGAGATTCGGTCTGCAGTCATCTGAGCATCTCACTGACCAATCAGCAGATTTACATAATTTACATTTAATCCTTAATCTGGCCACAGACAGCTAGCACATTAATCCAATCAGGGGATTCAGGGATTACATTTCCACTATAGCTGGGTGAGAGGCAGGTTGCTTTGCTGCAAGGCTGGAGGAAAAGACATGATGCAGCGATAAATTACTATTTGATTATTAAATATCGTTATTTGGATGAATGTTTCATTGACATCACACACAGCGAACACGCAACGCTTAAAGTCTTGTTCTATTAAAGCAACATGCTTCTGAGGATGAGGGATTGCTGAAAAATCAGTGACTTGACACATACTGAGCTTCCACCTAATGGGTTTTTACCAACTGGTATTACATGACAAAAACAATAATTAATATTGTGTTGAATTGGATCTGAATCAGGCTACATATTGTATTGTGTTGGGATTAACTGGAGTGACTTTAATTGAATTCTGTTCATCATGTAAAGCAAAGAAGTAATGTAATTATGGTGTGTGAATTAAAGAGAGTTAAGTTTAAAGTTAAATACCTCTCAATGCAGAAGACGATGTTTCCCAGTTTAAAGTAGAATATTTGGTTTTCTGAGCTAAATTAAATTACAACTATACAAAGAATAAATTAATAAAAAGGCAAAAAAGAAGAAAACGGAAAAACATAAAAAAGAAAAATGTAAAGAAAATGAATTAATCCTTCATCCATTCAGCACCTCTATCTTTTCAAGAACACAAACATATTCAATCGTGTCTTTTGATTTCAGATCTAAAAATATACGGTTTTTTTCGGTTTTCTATGCTAACCATACACATTTACACTGAATATGAAGCTTAAAGTAAATTGTTTCTTGTTAGAAGAAAAGCATCAATCCACCGTCTAGTTTTCCCTAGACGGGATCCATCATCTGCTGGCTGAATTTTGAAAATCTGAAATTATTTTTTCCATTTAATGCTATAAGTCAAAACAAAAAACTGTCTTTATTAAATTTGTTAACACACCAAGTGCATTTCCTTTGATGCACAGTGACTGAACAACAGTAATATGATGTGTAAATGTGGGTTAGACTGCCACCCATTTAAAAAATGACTTCCTTCATCAAGGAAACTGTAAGATGTTTTCTTATATTTAGCTATTTATTATTTATATGGTTAAATTACAACACTTACACAATCTAGGGTGTATACCAGTCTTTGGAGAAAACTCCAACTATAGCCAATCTCTATCCATGTTTTTACCTAAGCAAAAGCTCCAGTACAACTTTTGGTCATTTGGGTCAAATTTACCAAATTAAAAGCACCTTTTTGTCCAATTAAAAATACAAAAATGTGGGTATTTCTATATACTTTTACTTTTGAATTTGCAGCAATATTTAAACATTAAATATTTTTAACAGAAAAGCAAGCATTTTTCCAATTTTTTTTCCAAAAATGTTGTTTATTTTCACCCATTCTCACATTTGATTAGGAAGTGACTCCAGCTTTTAAAACAAATGTTGTATTTTGCCGACTTTAATGAATGGATGAGTCCAAGTCTTTATTTTAGTGAATGTACCTGGGTATTTGTGGTCCTACTCCCTATTAATTTAAAATAAGAGCATGGTAAGATACAAAATGTGGTTAAAAAAGGACAACTTAATAATTTATGTTTGCGTGATTTATTACTTTTTCTCTCTTTCTACCAAAACCTGGATGATAAAAGTATTCAGATTGGTTTATTAGTCTCACAATTGTCCTTTTTTGAGGGACAATTTTGTTTCCAGAGACTTCATAATTCATTTTATTTACTGTTTTGTTTATTTATTTTGGATATTTAAGATGTCTTTCAGTTCCAGTGTTGACTAGAATTTAACATTTATTGATCTTTGACAATATGTTATTGCATTATTAACATTGTGCTACTTGAAAATGGTCAATATTATCATTTATCGCAATCACTTTTGGGACAATTTACCGTTCAGAAAAATTTGTTATTGTGACAAATTTCCCATTTTAGCAAGACTTTAAAAAGAAAACAGAAAATCATTCCATAACACTGAGTTGGATGGGTTAAAACTGGACAGAAAACATGAATGGGGAGAAAAATGAACCCCACAACAAAACAAACTCCTTTCACACCGCTTTTGAATTCACACAAGCAAACTTTTATCTCTTTGTCCACCGCAGCATGGTTATGTTACATGTGTGGGCTGAGCAAGCAAAAAATGAGCTTATTTCAGATGCCAGATAATAAACAGCGATCAGATGGAGGAGAATCATCTCTGGGACAACAAGTATCCCCTCCTCCTCCTGCTGCTGCTGCTCCTCCTCATCCAAGAGAGGGGGGATGCTGCTGGTTGCCTCTCTGGTTTCTCACATGGGGAAGGGCCAACACCCCAAAAACATACACCACAAATAATAACACATCTGAACAAATACTAACATTACGCAACAGCACTTCCAATTGAGACTGAGATCTGAGAGTCCATCATGACTTCCTCACTGGAAGTCATGATTTAACTGTACAGAACATAAAATTGGGTGTTAAAACAACCCATTGCTGTTTTTGACACATAAGTTCAGTCATGTGACGCTGAAATGAAGACAAAGAGACGAAGAAGAAGAAGAAGAAGAAGGAGCTTAATTGAGGTTAATTTTAAAAGGAGCCTGAGGAGGATGGGTGTGACACAAAAACACCGTACAAAATACAACTTAAATTCTCTCACACACATATGAACAATAGCACTCAGGTGTAATTTAAGTTAACTAGCCACCGAACAGCGGAGGCAGAGCCCCCCGCTTCCGGCCCGGTGCCCCGGACCCCGTGCGCGAGGACCGGGCTGCCTATTGTTCCGCGCCGCTGCTGTCACAGCCGTTAAGGTGGATTAGCTTTAGCGCTAGCATCACCGGCTAACAGCGCTGCCTTCCACACAAAGCTGGACCAGAACCGCGGCACCTTTCTTCCACTCGACGTCCCGAAAGCAAAAAAAATTTATTAAATTAAATAAAAAGTCCCGGCCACGACGCCGGAGTCTCACACGAGAACAGCCGAGCCGGGAAACAGCTGCCTAAAGAGTTGAAAACTCACCCAGAGCTCCGTTCCCCAACTCATGGCGAACACCTCCGTGTGACTTCTCCCGGTTTGGACGCACTTTTCCCCCCGCCTCGGTTCTCCCAAACTGCCGCTGGGACTCCCGTCCTCCTGACTGACTGACTCTCCTCCTCCCACTGAACCAGCAGGGCCGCCCAACAACAGGCCCAGGACCATCAGCCCAATTAAACTTAATCATTCTTATAGATTTATATTGTCTGTGATGCTAAAAGGTGCAAATCAGTTCAGTTTTATAAACAGAAAAATACAAAAACAAATGTATAAAAAACAATTACATGAACTTGATTAGTAAGAATTATTTGATCTTAGTTGTTTCTTTTTAAAAGATGATTTGTTTAAAATTTTACAATGACATAAACATGCTTATTAAGAATCAATTAATGTTAGTTTGTTAAGTATTTGTTTTCAGTATATAAGTATTTCAAATTTTTCACTCAAAAATTACAAATCAGACAGAGAAATTCAAGTAATGACATGAAACAGTAATTAGCATAACAAACAAAGCAGTAAATGACAAAACAAAAAGAAAAAGTAAGCAAGACAAAACAAACCCCAGCAAATATCTCCATTCTCAAATACGTGGATAAAACAAACTGAAACTGAAATAAAAATTAGCTAAATTAAACAAATAAAAAATAAAAAAATGTTGGTTTTTTTACTGTTTTTGGAGCTTACAATATTTTATAATTCCTTTAAAAAACATTTACAAGTTGAAAAATGTGATTTATTTATTCAGAAGTCAAAAAACAAAAAAAGCCTTGAACTAAGGGGTTTAAATTTGCTGGTTTTTGTGTAGATAACTTTCAAAATCATGTCAATTGTAGCAAGACTTAGGCTCTAATTTCACTTGTTTGTTTTTAATATTTCAGGTTTTATCATTATAATCTCAGAACTGACAGAGTTATTGTAACAGTTGCAATCTTTCTCAGTCTTTTAGTTGTTGTTCATTGTTTAGAAATGATACTATGCTTAATCTATAGGAATTTTTTCAAAATACAAACTCTTTTTTAATAAAACCTGAGTTGGGCACCAAATCTCTTGCCCAGGGCACCACAATTTATTAAATCCAGCCCTGTTATGTCACTGTATTATTGTTACTTACTTTGGATTTCCTGAAATGCAGTATTTTCCTTTATATTTCTCATTTTTTGTGAAACTGGAGCATATAATTTGCTACAAGATATTATTCATATAATCAAATCAGTATATGAAGCCCTATGGTCAGATTATTTCAGAATAATGCTCTGGTTCCCTCTAGTGGCCACTTCGTATAATTACAGATGCGATGCTGCGACTGAGGTTTGTTGTCAAATGAAAGGATTTTATATTATAAAGAAAGACAAACTATTGTAACACTAAAAGAGCTACAAAAGAATTCCAACAATTTCTGTACATAACATACTGTTGTGTTTTTTGTTTTACTTGTAAAACAGATGTATTTATTTTTCAGTAGAATTATACTTGATATGCGTTTTAAAAAGGTACATCATGGTCAAGTTTAACTTATGTAAAGAAGAATATCCAACGTTCTAATTATTTTCTGAGCAGACCAGGGAAGTTTTTCTCTTTCTAAATTACATTTATTTATAGTTTGTTAGTGGTTTGATGATTTAAATTAATTATTACAGTTAGTTATTGGGTTTAAAACTACTAAAATTCAATTTCACCACAAATGTATCACTTATAAGAAATTATATTTGTTGAATCTTTTTCACGTTTTGCTTCTTAATTTGGAGCTAAAATGAAATACAACTCATTATCATTTTAATTAGTGAATTATTTGCTTTTAGTAGATTTATACTGTAATACCACTCAACCAATTAGTTTCTTGTAATTTAGTGAAATGTGAAACCTTTGATGGAGTTTTCAAAATAAAAATCTTTGCGATGCGCCGCTTGTAATAACAGCTGTTCCGATAGGGGGCAGTGGAGTGCGTCCAGGAATCACTGCTGTCAACAAAGAGAGAAGAAGCGTTTCCTGGCTCCTCTGGTTGTAGTTTAGATCAATGGATCTTGAGTCAGAATTAGTTTATTAAAGCCGTAATTAGCTGCGTTGCAGCGGAAACCTGTGAAACATGCAGCGCTGCATCTTAAGGTAACGAGAGGAGTAATTATTTGTTTGTAGTATCTTTTATTTAACATCCGCAGCGCGTTCAGACGACCTTTGGCACAATAACATTTCAAGGCTGTTTATCTCTAATTTTTCATGTCAGGATGATTTAATGTAGCGTTTGACTCTTTAAGTTTTGTGTGTATATTGCGTCCAAACAGTATTCACACCCGCGGAACTTTTTCAGCGTTTTCTCCTCATGCAAACAAATTATCGGTAGTTTTTAATTATTATTTATTACGACTGTTAAACATAAAGTAGCACGACTGTGAAGTGGAAAGAAAATTATAGTTTTATTTACTTTTTACAAATTTAAGGTGTTTTAGATACCCCAGTGCAGCCAACAACATTCAGAGGATAACATATTCAAATAATAAAAAAAACCAACTGTATTGATCCCAAAGGGAAATTAAATGTTGCAACTCATACAATTTTTTTTTTTTTTTCAAAGAAATGTTGATGGCTGGGGGGAGGAAGGTTCTCCTGTAGCAGTCCGTATTACAGCAACTGTGAAAAAGCCTCTGACTGAAGACACTTAGTTGTTGTAAAACAGACTCATAAAGAGGATATTGGAATAATACAAATTATTTAATAAAACTTTTATCATCTAAAATGCAACAACAGCATTCATTTAGTGAACGCTTGATCATTTGTAGAATTTGATGCATTTACAGCTAAAAAAAATACTTGTAACATCGACATGTAAAAAGCTCAGCCCTTCTGACTTATCAATAACTGACTTACTTTTTGGTTTACATAATAATTGATAGCAAAAGGTGTCTAAGAGGAGTTTATTTTTTTATTTCACAGAATTTGGACTGTGTGAAAATAAAACTCACTTGAGGAGTTCGGGTAGAACATTTTTACAGACAAGGTTTTTGTAGATTATTTTTAGTTTTATCTTAATTACTGCTCTGAATGTGTTGTTCTTTCAGCAAATGGCCTTTTTTGAGTCTTTATACTCCAGTTAACGATTAATCAATTAGTTGACGATTATGTCAATAATCCATTAATCCAGTGAATCATTTCAGCTCTAAAATGTTGCATTGATTTTGAGGTATTCAGTCCGTATTAGTGTGTTTGCTGTCGTTTTGTGTTTCGCAGGTTTGCTGAGCAGCGCCGGCTGTTCTCGGTTTGCTCTGCGGCGGCGAAGCGGAAAGTTCTGCGCAGTTCCTTCCCAGTGCTGGAGCTCCCCCTGCTGCCCATCCAGCGCCACGTCTACGAGGCAAACCTGAGAAACAGCCGCGCCTGCCAAAACGAGTAGGTTCAGCTCACACATCACAATGCATGAAAAATGCTAAATTCCTCATTTCCCCAGGAATTACAGAACTTATGCAGCAGTACAAACATTTGTTAAGTCAAACAGTTGCATCACCTTCTGTTCACTTCATTGAGATTAGGCTGGACAGTTGTGGAATCAAAAACAATGAGTGTCTGCAGAGTTACCATTCGACTGAGGGGTGGAAACAGGATGAGCTGAAACAAAGCAGCATTCACTACCACCTGATAATGCATTCGGTTCAATTGAGGATGAAAATCACAACATTTGTTCCATTTTCAGCTGCTGTGGTTCTCTTTCAAAACAACCAAACCCTTTGAGCAACCTGTCCCCCTCCTCGCCTGTGGGGGCGCTGCGCCAAAACCACTGAAGGAAATGACATAAAAACCTCTGAAGACACTGAGCACAACTTCCTTCTGCACAAAATGAAAACAAAAATGGAATAGCGTCAGATTTGAGGATTTCTCTTTTGTCTTTAGGAAAAGATCACAGTCATTTCTCCTGCTAGCGCTAGGCTAGGAGTGCTGAAGTCCAGTCCTCGAGAGCTACCGTCCTGCAACTTTTAAATGCATCCTTACTCCAACAGACCAGGATCAGCTCTGAACAAGCCTGGTAACAAGCCATTCATTTGATTCAGGTGTGTTGGAGCAGGGAAGCACCTGCAGGATGGTAGATCCTGAGGACTGGACTTGATAACCCCTGCACTAGACTAGACTAGCTTGCTTGTTTGGTTGTATTTACCCAGAATACCTTGCACCATCAGCTGAACCAAGATCTGTGTTTATAGGCAGACCAGTTTTGTTTTTTGGTCCAAATCAGAGTCAGTTCCCATTCACTCCCCCCAAACAAACCAGACTTTTTAGCATAGGTTATAATAGTTTTGGGTTTTTCATTACAGTTCAGTTTTATTTCTTTGTGACCTTTTGGTTTGTGTAATTCGGTTAGTTTTAATTAGAGTGTTTGTCAAATATTGTTTAGTTTTTATTATACTAGAAGTTTTAGTTTTTCATACTTTGGTTCATTTATAGGTAAATAATTAAATTGAGTAATGAATATTCAACAAGACCATTTTTTATTCAATTATTGTTGAATAAACTGACTGTGGCGGTCCAACTTTTGCTGAAGTAAGCGCCGTAATTTGCCGACAGCTGATGGAAACCGTTTGTGTGGGGGGGGAAATATCAATTTCACATCGGCATTGTTTCAGTTAGTCACAGTTTTCCCCATTAATTATTGTTTTTATTTACAAAAATGTTTTCTGAATGTCAGTTTTCATTATTTTGTTATTTAGTTAACTATAATAACCTTGGTTTCCAGGACTGAAGGTTGTTTAAAATCTCTGTTTTCCTCTTTTAGGTACACTGAGTTACAGGAGAAGGTGAGGCGAGGCGGAGGGGAAAACGCTGTAATCAGACACACACAGAGAAACAGGAAGCTGCTGGTCAGGGACCGCCTCCGCTTCTTGTTGGACGATGACGACTTCCTGGAGCTTTCCCCGTTCGCTGGGATGGGTCTGCCGTACGGCGACATCCCTTCAGCCGGCTGCCTGACTGGTCAGAAACCCCTACCTGTGTCTTTGGTACTTTTACCTGAATATCCAGCCCAGTCTGACTGAAGCTGCGTTTCCATTCACAATAAAATCGCACATTTTGACGTCGCTTACAACACATAATGCAGTTAGAAATGTAGAGACATTACCAATCCTGACCAGAGGTGGTGCTAGACGAAAGACGAGACAATGAAGAAGAGACAACGTGTTGGTAAACTGCAAAGCAGTGGCTGCGGTTAAATAAAACCTGACGTCATTTACTGTGTTTTACAATATGAAGGTAAATCTGTTTAATGGAAACTGCGATTTCAAACAAAACTTCTCTTTCCTGATAAAAGTTTTGGCCCTAGGATGAGGTGATTTTTTATATATATATATAAAATTTGTGTGTGTTAAAAAGACTTCACAGCAAACCTAGTCTTGAAAACAATACAGTCTTGCATTCTTTGAAACAAACACCCAAAAATTATGCTAAAGTAAAAGTAGCTCTACTGGTGCAAACCATGAAGAAGAAGACAACAGGAAGTAGTTAGAGGATGATGGGCGACATGTTTTTTTTTAAGATTTATCATGTGATTTTCATTGTGTTTGTTATTTAATGCAGGAATATTGACCAAGTTTTGTGTTCATTTATAATGGAAACGCAGCTATTGTTTGTCTCACACACTTCCAGCTGAATGACCGTGTGTGTGTGTATGCAGGCGTTGGCAGGATCAACGGCCTGTGGTGTGTGTTCATTGCCAACGACGCCACAGTGAAAGGCGGCACAGCGTATCCGATCACGGTGAAGAAGCAGCTGAGAGCTCAGGAGGTCGCCATTCAGAACAGGCTGCCTTGTGTCTACCTGGTGGACTCTGGAGGAGCTTTCCTACCTTTACAGGTTCATTTGATCACATTCAGGTGGATCACACCGACTGCCATGTTGGCTCCTAACACCTTTCTGTATCTAATAAATATCCAGTCAGAGATTTTTCCTGATAAGAACCAGGGAGGAAGGACTTTCTATAACGAAGCCATCATGTCTGCCATGAAGATCCCACAGGTAAAAAAAAATATGAATGAACCGATCCACTTTTCCACTCTGATACCGATATCTGAAGTTTCATATCAGCCGATACAGAAAAACAGCTGATTTCAGCTGGATGCATTTCTGGGTTTTAATAAATGAAAAAGTAGGAATTTTATCATTTCAGGGATTATTTTTACAAAATAGTTTCTTATTGACCAGTGACATTTAGGTTCTTAAGCTCAACATCAGTGAGTTTCAGGCATCAGACAAGCATTTGTAAAACTAAAAAAGAAGAGTTAGTGTCTATTTTCCATCAAAAATATACATTTAAATTCATGGTGGCCTTAAAGTTGCCCTCAGTATAGTTTTAAGTATTTTAAGTGACAATAGTTGAAGT
>CAEFZY010051117.1:0-21978 GCA_903066815.1 Brachyrhaphis roseni
GATGGATGGATGGATGGATGGATGGATGGATGGATGGATGGATGGATGGATGGATGGATGGATGGATGGATGGATGGTGTATAAAAATATACATAAAAGGTGTGTGTATTTAATTTGGCCACATTGCAATCAACTATGGAAACATAATATTAAAAATTTTGATGAAATAAACATCTAAGGAACAGTTTATGCAATTTTAACTGTTTTTGAAAAAAAAAAGAAGAATAAAAAAAATGAATCATTCCAAGTGTTCTCTATAATACTGTAGGTCACAGTTTCAACTATAACATATCCAGAATGTCCTCTATTAGTTCTTCCTTGTTTGTTCATGTACAGTTTCTTTCAATTGCATCAAGGGGTTGAGCTCAAAATCAAATCAAAATCCCTTTATCTCCAAACATTACTCTTACTCAATGCAATTTGGCAAGTCCTCTTGTTCTGGCATCTACCAAACCTAGATTCATTCTTTAGATGCATTAAGACATTTATGAAAAAGTTGAGTGTATTTGAATGCGTATTGCACTATTATTAATAATGAACACTTTTTTAGCCTGCAGATGTAATAATAATAACAATAATAATAATAATGATAAATTATTTTTAGTATTAAAATAAGCTATTTTAATGGCATGTCTCATTTGGTCAGATGTGTCACTTTAGACGAATTAATAAATGTTTTGAACACTGGGCCTCTACAACTTAAATTCATTTCATAACCACAATATTATGTATGCCTTCAGACATCAGCACAAACCATCTACCTAAGGCCTACTTTTCTGTATTTCCTGATTTGTTTAAGCTTTCTAAACCATGCTCAACATCAGAACAGCAGTTCAGTGTACAAGAAAAGAAATAAGCAACACAGAATAATTCACTCTTCAAAATACAATTTAGCTATTAGTCAGTTAGAGAGTCCGGCAAGATGTTACCTCTTTGCATGTCATTTAAATAATTAAACGTCGTCTTTTATGGAAGCATGATCTAGCATCTTTTATTAGCCTCCGCAGTCCACTCTTTAACGGTGGGTTAAGTGATAAATTGACATTTACAGTCTGCCCTGCCAAGTTACACTGGGTACAGAGCACACTGAGAAACTGGCCGTGAAGCAATAACTGGGGAACAGGCAAGAGATTTTCTATTAACACAATGGGAGAGGAGTAAAAGAGGTTGGGGGGAGAGGAGTGGGTACGTGAAGTCCATTTTCTTGAGCAAAACTGCCCCGCTCTTACAGCCGCACCAGCCTGTCTGAAGAGTTCAAGGTATAGGCTTGGAGGAGCTCTAGCCCCAGCTAGTGGTATTAGAGTCCCACTGCCAAGACAGACCACAGCAAACACATTAATCATGACCAGGGGAGTGTAAAATTCAATCGGCTCCTTCCATCCATTTCATGTGAAGCAGACTGAAGGCCGGCCTTGTAGTGCCGGAAAAAGGGAGGATGGAAAAAAAGGGGAGAAAAAAGGAAAAAAAAAAGGAGCTCCCTACACTTCATCAGAACCCCCTACTTCATAACAAATGGAGTGTCTCTCCGGCGGAGGAGTGCCATCAGAAATGCGCGGTCTCTCTATCCATTTAATCCCGGCAGCGGAGGAAGGGTCAGGGAGGGAGCAGTGGGCGCGTGTTCTGCTCTCCGCTTGCCGCTTCTCCAGTCACACAGTAAACTACCTTTTAGGAATTGTTTCTCAATAAGAAATGATCAGTCCATTTATCTGCGCCAGGCGGGCCTGTCTCCTCACCCAGACCTCCAATATTTTTCGTTTGACCTGATCAGGGCTATAAACTAGACCGAGACACTTTCAATTTGTCACCCGAGGAGGCCTCTGCAAGTCCCAGGCTACTGATTGCATCCAGCCTCCCAAATATAAAAATTCCTCTGGAGCTTGAAACCTCCTAAGTGTTTTTTTCTTCTCTTTCAAGTATACAGCAGCTCAGAAAAAGGGTCTAGGCAGTGGAAATTGTTATTGACAATAGAAGTCTCTTATAATGTTGTCTTTACAATACACATTTATGCATAAAATGCACACAGAGCCTTCAAGTATTCATATTGTTTTTACATTTTGGTTTATTGCAACCTCAGACTTCATTGTGTTTCATCTGGATTTTATGTCCGAGCAACACGCAGCTGCACCGAAATGTGACATGAAAAGAATATATTATTTCATTTATTTTTTTACAAATGGGAATCTGAAAAATGTGGCATGCATATGTATCCAGTGCCACCTGATTCAATGGGAGAAGCATCAGTTAACTTAACATGCTGAAACAAAAATGCCTTCTTCACAAAATAGTTCAAACTCTAATTGGATGTGAACAATTTGTGAGCAATTTTCAGGTCTCACCATAGGTTCTAAGTGGGATTTACGTCTAGTACTTTGACTGGGCCACTCTAAGATAAGAATATGTTTTGATTAAATCCGGGCAAGTTGTAGCGCTTGGAATAATTTTATGCATAACGGTCACATTTGACAGCAAATAAGGTTGATGTAAATTTACAAATTTTTTTATTATTTTTTTGTTGTAGTTCTCTTTAACAAAGTAAACCTTAAAATGGAAAATGCTAGGACAGAATCTTTAGTCTTCATCGACCATAATTTTTGCTTTTGTTTTATTTCAGAATGAAAAAGATACTACAAATATCCATTCACTTTTATTCCGATTTGAGCACACCAATTTATTAAGCTTGGCTAATTATACCAGACAGTTTAACAAAAAGAAAGACCCAAATCTTTGTTGTTGAAATTAGATAAAGACAAAATTTCAGACCAAAACAAAATTTGGGACATTCCATGATTTTTTTTTAATGATGAAAACAATCAAAACTGTTTTGGTTTTCGGGTAATCAATAATTTGAAGATCCGTCAGACTACTTTGCACTTTTCATTACAATATCCAATACTTAGTATATTGCCAAGATGATTACAAAAGTGCAAGTACTTTGAACTCAATGATGGCACGTGGCAAAATAGTTTGAGCATCCCTGATCTAAACCCTTATAGTGTCTCTCTTAGTGTATGTCACCAGTTATAGCATACACCAAGTCTTTTGCAACCTTAACAGATTTTCTTCCAGGAAAATCTGGAAGAAAATCAAATACCGTTTGAAGGCGGTATGTACAGCCTTCAAACTTCTCATCAGCATGATGTCCCTTCAGAAGAAAAGCATCCACACAGCATGATGCCACCACCACCATGTTTCAATGTGAGGATGGAATGTTCAGGGTAATGCAAAATTTTTCTTTCCAGAACACAGGAATTTGCATGTATGCCAAAAGGTACAATTTTTTTTATCTCATCTGTCACCTTCTTGCACCTTTGCTGTGTTCCTTATATATCTTGTGGCATATAAGCTAAACATGTTATTGCTGTTTTCTGGATAATCCATCGTAAAGGCCAACTTCATGAAGTATTTGACAAACGGAGTGACAGAATCTCCCATTTGAACTGGAAGTTATTCAGAAGTAATGTAAAAAGGGCTGAATACATGTAGTCATCAGTGATTTTTTATTTTAAAAATATGTTGGGGGGGGGAGAGCTTCATCCCTTCCTCTTTACAATTATGAACTACACTGTGGTGGTCTATCACATAAAATCCAAATAAAGAAAACTAAAGTCTGTCAATATAACATATGAAAAAGGTAAAGAAGCACCTTTAACTAAAAAGCTACAGATATCTTTGAAGGGCTCAACAAGTACAAGAAAAGAATCCAAAAACAGATAAAAATCATTCATTACTAATTATTCAGGGTGGAAACATATTAACCAACTTGTTTTCTTTCAAAACATGAACAAACTTTGAACTGGGGATAATTACACTTCACACATGACTTCATCTCCCATCAAGCCCTTTTAAAACAGTTAAACATTTCTTGAATTGGATGGAACATGTCAATGATTTTTTTTGACAGCACTGAAATATGACGAGAAAACGCTGAAGCACACACTCACAACCTGTTCAAACTGCCGCCTCGTTCCGGTCACATGCATGCTATTAATCACTGATGCCTCCGGCTGTCACCTCACATGTACGAGCCTATAGAACACTAATGGGCAACTGAGCAAAGCAGGAAAACATATGTACTAATGTGGCCTTTCTACACTTACTTGTTTTTGTCCTCCGTGCAGATATCAGGTGGATGGAGTCAGGCTTCCCATTGGATAATACTGAGACACATACAGATCCAGTTCACCTTCAAAGGATCCCTAGAAAAAAAAGAGGAAAAGGTGTTCTTAAAGCTTTTTAGGCCAAGAAACATTTTCGTTGCACTGTATGTCAGCAGACAATGTCATAATTGCATAACCTTAATTTAACTTTTTATAGACTGACTAATAAGCCTTACTACTAATCAGTCAATAGAAGTCTAAAGATACAGTAGTTTGGAATAGTCTTAAGATTTTTCCTGTATTGTCAAGTTTTATAACTCCACTGTGCATCTAAAAGTTGCAGGACACTAGACCTTAAGGACTGGATTTGAGGACCCTGTGACAGATCAACACCAAGTAGTGCATTGTTCTTCCTACTCCTGGTGTTTTTTGGCATCTAATAGTTGCGGGGTACATAAAGACTTGGATAGATTGTCCCGAAACCTGTGCCATCTTTTTTGCTTTCTTCTTTGCAACACCCTTCAGGTGAGCCCTTTTGGTATTTGTCATTGTTGTGCTGACAGACACAGCCACTTTTTGTCATTTCAAACCTTTGTTTTTTGGGGGGGGGTTTCTAGCCATTTTGCAGTGGATTTTTTTTTGGTCCAATCTTCAACTTTCTTACAGATAACCTCACATTTGTTTCTAGAACACTTTGGAGTTTATGGTCCATTCAATGACCATGAACAATGACTTCTATGTGAACCACAATCTATTCACAAGGCAAGTCAAAGTGCTTCACATGAAAATAAAGGAGTCGGGATAAAGAGATTGACATTAACATCAAGAAGCATTGCAATGATATGAAATAAATCAGTAAGAATAGAAATGAACAAATAAAGCAATACTTTACTTTCATTGTTTTCAGTTTAAGTCGAAATAATCACATTTGAACTTATGCACAATGCACATTATTGTTTGATAATTAACACAAGGTATTTGTGCGGTCATCAAAGTAGCAGATTTAAATTTCCCCTAAAAACCGTATCTTAATATGATTTTCTTTTAATTTAATGCTTTTATGTAAGTACACTTGCCTTGCCTAAACTGGAGAGCAGTGCAAACATATTTTGTACATGCAAATATACTTAATAACTAAACATGATGTTGGCAGGACCTCATCTTGTTGCAACAAGGATCTTCTCAGTTAAATGGACTAAAACTGTTTTAACACATTTCCTTTTTTCCCCCTAATGTCCACATCCACGCAGTGTTTTTAAATATAGACCAACAGATAACTGCAGCTACAGTCCCACATACTCCCCACACCGCATCATTAAACTGACACGTGTTAACATTAAAAAGCTGAAACAAAAAACATTTTTATCAAAGAGATTAAATGCACACAGACAGTGATCAAATGCTCTGGCATTCGCTGATTTTACTTAAAGCTGAAGTTCTAGTAATATTTGTAAAGCAACAGTGACACCTCCGGGCAAACAGACTGCATGACAAAGGAGAACCAACTAAATGCAAAAAGGCAATCATAAGCAATCAGTTATTGTATGACAATAAGGCTTTATTTAAGGATGTCACAAGAAAATGACAGATGATAGTTTTAATCTCAGAGGTAAGCTGCTACACATGTTTACAGATTGCTCCTTCACAGACTGTCTGCACCAAGAAGGGTGCTCAGTCACGTTGGAACGGTTTTCTCCTGAAATACATCTACAAAGTGTATAGGTCTTGGTTAGAATACCATTTAACATGCAAATGTACTTCATTTTATAATCTAACAGGTTTGAGTGCATCCTACCAGCTGTAATGTGCTGTTTTGGGGTGATTTTTACAGTTTCACTTTACTCTATTGTCAGCTTCTACCATAGAAATAAACAAAAGTAGACATGTCAAATTTTGCCATTCCAGCAGTGGAACCAAGTGAAGTAAAGCTTTTAGGGTCTGAGGACAGATATGGGCAAAAACACAAGAAGTTGTTCATGCAGATGACATGGAATCTGATGCATATTAGGAATTACAACCTACAATAAATTAAGACTATGTAGAAAATAAACCATATATTGTGGCTTGTAATGGTTGAAATTATAAAATAAAAAAGGAGAGGTGTGTCTAAATGCTTTTTTGTTATTACAGTAACAAATGGCACTTCTGTTCTCGTTTTAATTTCACAGCGATACATGTACAATATTTGGGAGTATTTATCAGCTGGAAGTGAAATGTGAAACAGGCTGTTTTAAACAAAAAAATAAAAAATAATTGGCACAGTGTGGTGACAAGGCCACTAAATCTGAGCTATACTGGAGCTAAGAGGGAATTCAGTGTAAAAGAAATGCAGCTTCTTCACAGTATCAATCAGAGAACTAGGTGCTGAATAAAAAATATAATGAAAAATCCTGAAATAAAATCTGTAGGTAAATATGACACGGTTTAACTTGGGTGAAAATTAACTGAGAGGAAGGTAAGTGATTAAAATATAAAGGCACCTAGGACATAAATGGACCAAATACAGTTAAAAAAAGAAACCCCTCATTGGGAAATAACATCACAGTCTATTGTCATTCAATATTTTTCTGAAACAGAAAAAAAAAAAGTTTTAAAGAAAATAATAATAATGAAACCAGGTGTGGATGGGCCTGTGGCACAGGAGCTGAAACCTGGACCTGAGCCTACTTTGAGTATGGTTTTATATATATATATTTCTAGTTGTATAAGTGAACCAAATGACCATGCTCAAATGGATGCCCGTCAGGCCCAGCCTGGCCTCCTCAAACATTCATTTCTATGTAAACAAACACACAGCCAAGTAAATGACATTACCTCTAAAAATCTACAATTGAGATCTATTGTAACACGGCCACTCAATGTGGAGAAACTTTTCTAGGTGGATATGGACAATAGATATACATCTTCATATATACAATGAAAAACGATGGGAGCACAGTGGCAACTTTGTTTTGCTTTCCCTTTGGGATGGTTTACTCAGAGGACTCTGGATCTCTTGCTGGCCAGCGACCCATGCTACAAGACAATAGGAACACAATGAGCACAAACTAGTCAAAATATGGAGTAATTATTTAGAGGATGTGGCGTAATTGCTCAAGACATACCTTAGCTTGTTTGTAAAAATGAGGGGCCAGCTCGACCAGCCAGGACGACTCCACAGCCGTCACATCACGCATGTAGTATTTTGATGTCTGCACCACTTCATTAAAGACAACCCTGAGAAGAGGGAAACAAAAAATGATCAGTAAGAGTTGGACAAAAACTTTTTTTTTTTCCGAATGACCATGCTCAAAGTACTGTAAAATGTTAGGTGGAAGGAAGGACAGAATGCATGATCTTAAAATTCCCCTCCATAACAAGGATTGCATTAAGAACCAGCTTCTATCAGCTTTGCACATCTAGAGGATGAAATGCTGCCCATTCTTTAAAAACTAGTCCAACTAAGACTGGAACATTTTAAGCCCAATTTTCAGACTAACAATCCAAAATTCTTCATTGGATTCAGATTTGGGCTTTGACCATGCAATTGTGACAGTATCTTTAAATCTAAACTATCCTCTTGTTGCTCTGGCTGCATGTTTAAGGTCGATCTCCATTCTAGCCTCAAGTCTTTTGGCACATCAAAGATTTTCTTCCAGCGTCATTCTGTATTTTTCTCCATCAATTCTCCCATCATTGTTGACCATCTTTCTAATTCCTGTTGAAGAAAAGCATCCCCACACCATGATGCTGCCGTCTCCATCTTGTACAGCAGATGGTGGTTTCTGGATAGTTTTGCACCATCTCCATCAAAAGGGTGAGATTTAGTTTTATTTAACCACATCACTTTCACAACATATTTGCTGTGTCCCGTACATGTGGTTCATGGAGAACTCTAAATTGGGACGAGCTTTCTTGTCGCCATGCTTCTGTCAAAGTCAGATTTGAGGAATTGAGAGCGATAAATGTCCTGTCAACAGATTTGTCCCCCAGAGCTGTGGATCCCTGCAGCTTCTCCAGCGTCTGATTAAATCTGTCCTTGTCCAGTCTGTCAGCTGAAGGGGACAGCCAGCCCTTTCCACAGACTATAGTGAGATTAAATCAAACTGAGGTGGTCTCTTATTTACCAGTTAGGTGACTTTTGAAGGTTGTTGTATGCTCTATATCATGGCTGCTTAATATGACGACATATACAGTTGAATATTTTAATGACAACATGGATTAGGATTAACACACATTTCCTGACTCCCTTCTTTCTTTCTTTTTTCTTGATAAATACAGCATCCTAGTAATCCTTGGTGACTGATATTGCAAACATTGATACTTAGGTGAAAAATGGATTTTATTTAGAGGTACATTACACTTTAATTTATTTTTTTTTTGGTAAAAATGTTTATCCTTTTTTTTCCACTTCACAATTTCTCCCTACATTCTGGGGTTCTATCACATAAAATTCTAATATAATATGTTAAGGGTTGTAGTTCCAACATCTACAGGTTTGAATACTTTTACAGGGAACAGTATCTTAAAATATTTTACCAAAAATATTCACTAATTCATACATTAATACAAAATAATATACAGTATGAGAAACATTGTACCAAAGATCACATACTGACCACTTTGGAGGTTTCTCTCCATACAGCACAGAGTTGGGGTGGATGTGAAGCTCGAGATCATCTCGTAAAGTCCTGGCAAGACGACAGAAAAACCGAATCTTCAAAAAATCAAATTAATAGATGAAAGTCATAAACAACCCCTGATTGAATTGCACTCTCACCGATAGGAACCAGAATGATGAATGCGGGCAGCATTAGCAAAGAATCCAGACACGATACACTTCAAGATCACATCTGGGTCGCCTGTGTAAAACGTGCAACAGTAGAAGTTAGTCAAACATCTGCAGATGAGTAAGGTCACAATGTTTCAAGTCTGTGGAAGCCTTGGCTGATTCAACATAACATTATCGTGACAAACACATACCCTCACTGGAATTTCGTGGCACTTTGAACTTGTTCATGAGACGCCGAAGCTGCTCTCTCACTGTGATGGCGCGCAGCAGACCTTTGTAATTGAGAAAATGCTCCTGACACCATTGGGAACTTTTCTGATGCTGCAGGAAAAAACAAACAAAAAAAAAACAGTCCCATCGCCATGATTAGAGGCACAGTCATCAAGGTCTGGGAGTTCACAACAGCCTGAAGAGTTTTCCACCACAGAACTGAACTGAATGTGTCCACGTGCTGTACCTTAATAAATGCCTCGTATACATTCAGCATGGTGAGGTGGTCTCCCTCGGCGACTGCAAATTTTCTGTGTTCGCGGGCCTGCAGGGGGGCAGGTTGCCAAAAAAACAAGATAACTGTGAAGCTGATGAAGCAGAAAGTACAAAAAGCTCCGAAAACAAAAGAAAATCCCTTACAGCGTCTTTCTTCTGATTGGGCGGCACAACAAATATATTCTGAATCTGCATCATCGATGCAATGGTTACTATCTCTTTGGAGCAGCCAAAGTTTCCAGACTCTAGGAGCATCTTGGCGAACATGGGGCTGAGAGGAAACTCAGCCATCCGCATACCCAGGGGGTCAGTGAGGTGGCCGTAGTGGTCCAGACCTGCCATCAAACACGCAGACTGTAAACAGTTTCTGTGGCTGCACAGCTTGGCTAGTGTGAAAACAGCAGCTGTTTTCCCCCAGCTAATGATCAAAATGTCTCTTACCTCCAAGAGCATAAAGAAGCTCCAGAGCCTGAACCATAGTTTGAGCTGGAGGAGGCTGAAACGATAAACCACAAGACAGAATTAATTCACAATCTGCTGTTCTAAAGAAGTTCTCATTAAAGTGGGTGATCACACTCCACTGAGTGGGTCCAGTGTGAGCGACCTACAGAAAGGAAGCTGAAACGCAGCACATTGTCTATGCCTAACGCTTTGAGCTGAAGGATCACAGGCGCCAAATTGGAACGCTGCATCTCTGGAACAGTAGCGGCAGGCAGCTTCTCATAGTCCTCCTCTGATGAAGCACAGAAAGACAAGGCGGTGATTATTAAAAGCGCCCCGGCTTTCCTCAAGTACTTTCTTGTAATTCCATTACAGCGATCTGAAACAAACCTGTGTACAGCCTAAAGCACTTCCCGGGTCGGTTTCGTCCAGCCCTCCCGGCCCGCTGGCTGGCTGAAGCCTTGGAGATGGGAGTGACCACCAGCGATTCGATGGCGGTGCGAGGATTGTAGGCCCGGAGCTTCACAAACGCACAGTCGATGACGAACATGATCCCACTTATAGTAATGGAGGTTTCAGCTATGTTTGTGGCCACCACAATCTGGAAATAGAAAGGAAACAGGAAAAGATAGACACAGACAGAAGTCAGCTCATCATATCCAAAATGGCTTTTTATAGAAGTCTTTCTAAAGGATAAAACTTTATAACCATCTGGTGTTTCCTGTTTAAGATCAACTGCCTGATTAAGCGTGGGCATCACTGTGTAAGCGACTTCTCAGCTAATAAACATGTTTTTGTCGCAGTTTGTGTTTCACTTTTTAATAAAAACAGAAAACAAAATGGCTAAAAGGGAACAACCTAAGATATTAGAACAGATGTGTGTTTTCTATAGTAACACACTTCTGTCAAAAATAACACATGTAAACTTCAAGAATTAAGGTTTTCAAAGCACATTTATGATTTTCCAATAAAATATTATTGTTAAAGTAGTTGATCATAGTCAGGTTTTATTGCCAAGTGATAATAAAAATGTTGTGATAACCCGGTTGCAAACATGTCGACACCTTTAAGCTAATTATTTGTTGGATCTTCTGATTTAAATCTAGAATTTAAATCTAGAATCCAGTCTTCTTGAGGTCACATCTGCTACCAACCATAGAAAATCTAATTAACCATAAATAAACTTCAGGTAGCATAGTTGAATTATATCTTGCTTAAATCTGTGTGTTTTCCACCTTCTAGCAGCAACAGAATCAGTGCTGAGTTCCATTTCTTCGAGTTAAAAATAGAAAATAATTAGTTCAGTGACGTGATCAGAAGAAAATCTGTAAAGGTTTAGAATCTCATCTAATCAGGACCAGCAGAATTTTTCACAATCCAAGTTCAGCTGAGCTTTATGAGCTTTAGATGCAGATAAACAGCGCTAAAGTAAATAGCTCAGCATGCTGATCTAAGAAAGGTTCAGAGTTCACTTCAGCTCAATAAAAAAGGATCAGAAGAGATCAAAAGATCAACAACATTAGTGTTGTTGAGCTTTTGAATTGAACTCTTGTCTCAACCTTAACAAAGTGGAACAATTTTGTAAAAGAAATGTATAAAGATGTAAATATATTTATATATTTACAAACATGTAATAAAAATATCAATATTTCGACTCATTGAAATCTGTCTGCTATTCCCTTAAATTTATTTTTATGAGACTAGTAGGGGGGCCAGCATACTTATCAGGGTGGTCATTGCCACACATGGACCTTTATTTGAGGATGCAGCTGAATATTTGTAACAACATTTGTGACATACATTTGACAAAGCTGTTTAGCTGGAAAATACCCAGTTGGCATTTAGACAGGAGGCTTCCTGGGCGCCTCCCAAAACCTGATAATTCAGGAGCATCAAATCAGTAGACGGATGGGAGAACAGGTAGCAGGGAGGAAACCACAATATTCTTATATCTTCAGTTTGTTTAAGTTGTTCAAGTAGAATTTTAAGAAAGTTACTTTGTTTGGCATAGATTTAGTCAAATAAATTGAGAAACAGCATTGAAAAATACCCAAACAATCATACTTCTCTATAGAAATCCACAGAAAGATAAATATTCACCTTCCGAACAGTAGAGGGAGCCCGTTCAAAGACTTTCATCTGGTCTGCATAGGGTAGGCCAGAGTACATGGGCAAAATCCTCAGGTGCTTCTTCATCCCATATCGAGAAAGAGCTCTGGCCTGTTCCTGCAGGAGGGACACAACCTTCTCCACTTCCTCCTAAAGATGGATTTTAATATAGGGAAAAAGAAAAATCAATATGTATGCGTCAGTGTTACAAAAGCTCAATGACTTTGGGGATGATCACCATATAAGTCTAAAAAACAAACAAAAAATAAATAAATAAAAAATAGCAAAACATAACTGTAACCACTGACCTGCCCTGTGAGGAAAGCAAGAACGTCCCCATCATCCTCCATCTCATGGATCTTCATCACAGTCTCCACCGTGGCTTTTACGTAATCTGGGACGGGGCTGAGGATAAACCAGAGATCAAAGTCACAAAGGAAACGTTAAGTGATCACCTCTTCCAGTATGAAGCTCCGTTCTGGACTACCTGACAGTGTAGAAGATGTCCACCGGAAAAGTGCGTCCCTCTACTGTCAGGATTCCACACGTGTCCTTGTTCGGATCCCCAGTTTCATTCAGGTTAAAGAACTCGTGAAATTTCTTTAGGTAGTGAGAATATTACAGTGTGTGGAGAAAAAAATTCTTAGTTTTTAAAATTGCAATTATATTTACAATTATTTTTCTCAATTAAATACGCTAAGAAAGAGGTACAACGGGAAAAAAAAAAAAATATATATATATATATATATATATATATATTTGCAACACAACAATTAAAGCACAAATGTTTTAAATTTAACAACTGCCAAGGTCTGTAATTATTCTATTGTTTGCAGCATTAGATTAAAGCCTCATTACACAAAAAGCACAGCAGTTGTCAGGCATATTTTAGCTGACTTGCTTGATCCTGAGAGTGTTTTTGACCCGATCCTGGTTATCTATCCATCATCAGGTTATCGCAGATGTGAATGCATTGTTATTCCCCCTGACGGCTACGTTCCCCTGGTGCCTGCCTTTGTTGCTCTTTTCAAGTTAGCCTAGCATATCTGTTCATCTTAATGATGCAGTCACCTTGGCATCAAGAGTGGCAGAGGCCACAATCACCCTCAGGTCTAGCCTCTTCTTCTGAATCTGTCGAGGAAGCAGAGAGAGAAAACGGAGGAAAGCGATAAAAAAAATGTTAAAAAGCTAAAAGAAGTTTATTGAATTGAGTTTGATATGACTACAGACGAGTATATAAGACTGATTATGAGAACTTGCCCATTTAACAAGAAATGAACAATCTCTCTTTTTGAAAATTGGAGTTTTAATTTTTTTAGAAAAGCTTCCACAGGTTGATTATGTATTTGTGAGGTTTCTGCATGAATATCTCACAGTTCAAGTCCCTCCTTCTGCCAACATTCAAGCTGAATTAAATCAGATCCTGGCTTGGAATAAAATTATTCCAAGCCTTGTTTGAAGCTTAAATAAAGTAAAGTAGTGTTGCTATTCTCAGCAGACAGTGGGAGATGCCAACGCCCCTTTCCAATGTCACCCTCATGTGGCAGTCCATATTAAGCCCTGTCACTGTGTGTATGTGGTGCATAGATCCAAAACCAATCAATTAATTACAAATACTATATCAGTTGATTATGTTTTATGTTTCAGTTTCATTCATTCCAACCACTGCACCACCATGTACAAGACCAAAAGGCTGTCAGAGACAAGACAACAGCTCTACACAAGGCTACAAGACCATCAGCATTAATCTTAATGAGAGGGTGACAAATGTTTGGGAAGTTATTTAAATTATGTCATGATAAAATGACAATTAGTTAATTAATTGGTTGAGAGGATCAGCCAACAGCAACACGGGAGAAGCTATTTAATAACCGAAGGCAGATCCAAGTTCGACCACAATCAACACTATTGGTAACTCGGTCTGCCTTAATGGATTGAATCTTGCAGAGAGCTGTTGCAGCAACAGGGCTATTTTATGATGCCAGTAAACATTTAAATGACTTGGAGACGGCATGAGACAAAGAGTTTTGGTCAGACAAAAACAAATCTTGGTCTCCAGAGTCTTGTTGATCGGGTAATTATTTGATTCAGGTGTGTTGGAGCAGGGAACAAATAAAAGCCAACAAGCGTAAATAAAGACTTCACCAGGACAAGTTGGCCCAAATCTAATTAGAGATAGAACAGGTGACCTATTGCTCTACAATTTACTATTTTTATCATACCATTTCTACTGGTTAAAATCCTTTAAATAAAATAAGAGATAAAGTGTAGAGGAGACTGACCGCATCACTACCCTTCCCCCCACCTGTTGCTATGTTTCATCTTTCTCTCGTACAAAAAAAACGACTGAAAATAAGTTGTTGTACATGAACTCTCTCATTGAGGTACTCCAGTATTAAAACTACGGTTAGCAAGTTGAGAGCAGCAGTCCTTTTGAGAAGTTGTCAATAGACTGGCTGAGCATAGATCAAATTAATTAACCAGATATCATTTAATTATACTTGTCTTATTGTATAAAGAGTAGAACAGCAAAAGGATTTACTGTTCTGCTTAATTAGAAAGTACTACTAAAATAAGTAGGTGTGTATCTGTTTTTGCACAGCATAAAAAAATAAACAGATGTCATGTAAATTATTAAAACATCAAAAATCAATGTGATGTTATTATATAAATCAAAAGCAGAGAGATAATTTGATAGTATTTTTACTCACACGATGAGAATCTAAAACCTAGGTATGTCTAGTTCAAACTGGTGATGAACGACAAGAAAAGTCTTGTGTTGCTTGGAAGTCAATTTTTACTTAATCACATACAAATCAACTTTAAATGTTACGTCAAGTTTTTTTGGAACCTGAACTTTTCTCTTGACATGAAATCTAAACTATTAAAGTCAAATATCATTCATTTTTTTCCCTAAGTCAGCAAACATTGCATCAGTTGGCATTACCTTCTTCAGCAGGCCAATGGCTATGTCTGTGTACAGAGTTCTCTCATGTGCTTCATCCAACATTAACACACTGAAAAGAACGTAAGAAAAGCATAAACTTAGTAACCAATAACAATCCCATCCAATTCATGCTAATACAAAACGGACAAAAAAAAATCCTGACTTAAAACAAAAACTAAATATACACTCTCTAGCCATTTTATTAGGTACACATGTTCAAATGCTTATTTACACAAGTAGCAAATTAGTAAACCGTAATCCAGGAACATGACATGGTGTAGATTAAACAACTGAGCATCAGAATGGGAAAGAAAAAAGAATCAACTGTATGACTGTTGTATACTGCTGATCTGCTGGGATTCCCATATTTAGCTATCTCTCTGGTTTCCACAGAATGTTCAAAAAAAAAAAAAAAAAGAGAAATGAAATTGTCTTGCTAGCATTGGTAGATGGGTTTAACATTTTATAAAGGCAAGAGTAGTTCACTTAACCTCTTGCTGGCATCCAGGCAATGGAAATACCATTTCTGAATGAACGCAGCAATGAATCAGATGAGCTAAAGCAGCACCAGGTAACACTCCTGTTTACTACCAGCAAGAAATGAAGAAAACAATTCACACACTGTAGTAGAAATCGGACCATAATGATCTGGAAAACATTGCCTTATCTGATCAGTCTTGATTTCAGCAGCAACATTCAGATGGGACGGTCAAATTTGCCCTGAACAACATAAAAGCATGGATGGATCATGGCTTGTATTAAGGGTTTAAGTCAGCAACAACTGAATGATGCTGTCACGTCAAAATTGACCAATCAACGACATGAAAAATAAAGAGTTCTGTCCATCTTATAATAGGGAAGGTGTGCCTAACAAAATGGCCTGTGAGTGAACCTTTTACTTCCAAACATGTACCTGTATTTTTTTAAAAGCGGGTCAGCCATCATTTCTCGCACGAGCATGCCATCTGTCAGAAACTACAACCACAGAGGCATTAGTAAAGACCAACTGACGCCACGCACAGGACGGACTGAAGCCACCTTCCTCTAGCTACCTTAATCCTCGTGGCGTGGGGATCAGAGCAGTCATCGAACCGGATGGTGTACCCCACCTCGTGTCCCAGCAGGGCCCCTCGCTCCTCCGCCACACGGTTAGCCACCTATCAGCAAATGAGAACAAAGCCTGAAATTTTAAGCAGGCAAGTGTCCTACTGTGTGAACCAAATTCGCCTGCAGCCGGATGACATTGGCAAAAACGAGAGGACATAAACTGAGCTCTTACAGAGATAGCGGCCACACGTCGAGGCTGCGTCACTCCAATCACTTTCCCCTCTGCTGCCCAGCCAGCCTCCAGCAGGTACTGATTGAAGGCAGATGAAAAAGAGAGAACAAAGCATGAATAACAGATTCTGCATAAATTAAGCTTTAGCTGATGTGGCTCAAACTCTGTTCTATAAAGGAAAATAGGCTTCTAAGCATTCACTCAAGGTCATATTGAACCCCTGTGGAGGAAACTGCTGAATTTGTCCATCTCTGGGCAAAACACTTCAAATTCATTTGACGGTTTTACAGGCACTAACCTGGGGTAGTTGTGTGGTCTTCCCGCATCCGGTCTCCCCAACTATTATGACAGTCTGGAAGCTTTCAACCAGGTATAAGATGTTGTTTCTGTGCTGCATTGGGAATAAATAAGAAAATGCACAAACTGACAGGCAGGTGGCCAAATACTAATAGTATACAATTAGCTATAGGTGTGTGGAAGCGGTGTGAAACCTTAAAAACTGGGAGTTTTTGCCGTTGTTTCTCTATAGAGAGGGCCGTGTTTGGGTTGAAGACGAAGGGGGATCCGGTGGTCTCTGAGCTCAGATCCCGTTCCTCTGAGATCCCCGGAGCCTCGGCGCCTGGAGGAGAGCAGATGGCGAAGAAGAGGAGGAGGAGGAGGAGATGTTTTATTAAAATGTTTTGCCGCAAACTGCGGGTTTTCAAAGAATGACAGCCAGGATTTGGTGCACCGCCCTGCAAACGGAGGCCTTTTCACTTGCGACCAATCTATAAATTGTTATTATTATTCCAAACTGGCTTCATCTTGGCAGGTAAACACTTGAATTCAGCGCAGTTGAATCCGGAGTTGAAGCGCTCAGACTGCAGAAAGCACGCAGCAGCAATAGATTCCTCTAGAGACTCACTTTTATCACCGATTCACGACAGTAACTGCACATGTACAATTATCAACCTGAAAAATCAACATCACCAGCCCTCTTCCTTGTTGTCTTTGCACTTACCCGGCTTCCAAAATTTCATCGTGGAGTGGGGAGCCGCCATCTTGGCTTCTACGTCACATCTTTTTTTTTTTTTTCTTTCTGCACTGGAGAATGACGAGCTGGGCTTTCTTCAGAGATTTCTGAATGATGTCAGAGTATGGCATGCCGATTTACCAGTTAATCGGTAAACGCGCTATAAGCAAGAACTCATGGTTTAATTAATTATTGTTAAATATTATAATCGTATTATTGTATCATATAACTGTAATTACCGTCCTGGCTTTTATGCCATATAATGATTATCAATATAGCTTCTATGGATTGCCATTTACGTTGAAATAATAGTTTCAGATGTCCAATAGACGGTTCAATTCAATTAAAAATACTTTATTAATCTCAAAGGGAAATTAATTGTTGTTGTAATTCATATTATCCTGATTTTTTCCAAAGAGTTGATGTCATGAAAAATCTTTGTTCGTGTAACAATCTCCAGAGGTTCCAAAGCAGTGCCCAGAAAAAAGCTTGTATCATTACCAAAATATAGTGGAGGCCAAAAAATTAGCATGTTGCTGTTACTTCATTCAAAACTGAATCAATTTTATGCATATATGTACATTATGTAGTCGTTGTTATTGGAGATGCTGATGGCTTTGGGCAGGAAGGATCTCCTGTAGTGGTCTGTATTGCAGCAGCTCTGAAAAACCCTCTGACTGAAGATACTACGGTACTTTTTCTATGACAGTCTCATGGAGAGGGTGCTCAGGGTTGTCCATAATTTTTTGATTTTTGTGAAGAATCTTTTCTTCCACCATCATCTCCGTGGGTTCCACAGTAATCCCCGAAAAGAACCAGATTTTATCAAGTTGTTAAGCCTAAATCAGTAAGTTAATTTAGTAAAGTTACTCAAGGTGAATAGAATAGCCAGAAATTTCACATAATATAACTCAAGCAACTCAGTTTGAATAAATCATAAAAATTAAACACCCGCTCAAAGTTTTGTGAACCATTTAATTGTCAACATCTATTTCTTACACCTTAGTTTATAACTAGTTTCAAGTAAAATACAAAAGTGTATTTAAAAACACTCCTGAGTTTTTGATTCAAACTACCCATCCAAACACAGTGTCTTATATTTATCAGTTTATATCCTCTCCAATATATCAATTTTTTTCAAAACACTAATACATAAAAAACCCAAAGGATTTAAAACTGTTCACTATAAAAGCATCTTAAATTATATTGGAATGTTAGATCCTGGAACCAGAAGTTCTACCTATTTCTAATATTTCACAACTACGTGACATTTTGTTGTACATGAAAATGCTCCATTGTCGATAAAGATATAGCTCTTTATAGAATAAATACATGAAAAGAATGAAAAATTTTGCAATGAGAATACTCAGGTCTTTGAAAATGGAGGCCAAATGAAGCCCATGTTTAATGATTCCCAAAAGATTTGATCAGAAAATACAATCCTTTCAAACACCAGCTGCATATTGAATAACAGTATCATAACATCTTAGCAAGAACTGCTCTCAAAAGTTCTTCACTATAAAATACTGAGAAATATGTTACATCAAAAGAGATATAACAAATACAAATAAATCTGTGTAATACAAGATGGGATTTGACAACAAAAAAAAAGACAGACTATACAAAGTTTAAATTAATTTTCAAACATGGTTTATCTAAATGAGTGGTCTCCAATCCAGACCTACTGCCCTGCAACTTCTAGATGGATTCCTCCTCCAACACATCTGCATCAAATGATTACAATGCCTATTCAGATTTCCATCAGCAGGCCTGAACAAGTCATTCATTTGATTAAGATATGTTGGAGCGGAATGCATCTAAAACCTGAAACGCAGTACCTCTTGAAGACTGGGATTGGAGACCCCTGACTACTAAAGAAAAAATTAGAATTTATGCATTTCTCTTTTTTTACCTCAAGTGTATGAATAATGGCAGACAAAAACCAACAGCAAATCATGGCAGTGCACAGATCAGGTTCAGCTTAAAAACAAGTTTGCATCTGAACATAAACTCCTTTACTCCTCTTTGTAGGTCAAGACTGAACTTGAGAAAACAGGAGTCTCTTTCCAAACAGCATCTGCATTAATGTTAGAAGGTATTTAGCTGTTTTTGGATGCAACGTTCCACTTTTGTTAAGACTGAAACATTCGACAAGCAAAACCAAATAACAGTTTCTGGAAGAAACAAAATCTCATTAAATAACAATTCCAGCTCTTGGTAAGACAAACTACGTAAGCTCCAGAGAGACACTATAACTGTTAAGCATGACTCCTCATTTCTCACAAATAATTTAGTTGAAAAATTTCAAAGCAGGTATTAAAAAAATTAAAGATTCTGAATTAATTAACGTAGAGTAGCTTTGTTCATCAAAAATGTATTATCAAAAAAAAAAAAAGGTTTCCACACACTCATGTTGAAATGTCTCTTTGTTTGCTTGAGACCTCACTGAGTAGCATCGAACCGATAAGCAGAGATTGGTAGCCGTAACTTGTCATCTTTGCAGTATAAAGTCTGGATTCACGTCAGTTATTTAAATTTGAAGAAAGTAGATTGATTGAGCTCCGTTTCATATCAACAATGTATTGTGCTAAAACCAAACAGCCTAAAACATTTTTACTTTCTGCAACTTTAGTGTTTGTTATTGTTATTTTTTAAACAGCATAAAAAGAAGAAAAAAATGTAATAAAATTTGGGAAGCATAAGGAAAGATATCCTTTAAAAAAAAAAACGGAAGCCTCAAATGAAAGAGATGTACAGCTTCTGAACGTGTTCATCTTGCCGGATCTTGTTAAGCAAACTTGCATTCCCATAATGCTGTGCACACAAAGACGTCTTCGCGTAGAGCACTGACACCTCCCAAACCATGAAGTTCTTCAGTCTTGTCTTGTCAACATACTTCAACAAAAATGTTCATATTTATTTCTTCGTGCATTCCTCTCAATCAAAATGTAGAGCTGTGTAAAAGATTATCCACACCACCTGGTAAAGAAAAAACATTTTCAATTAGATTGTTTTGGTGATTGATTCCCGTCAAATTTAAATCTAAACACATATTTACTTGCATAGCCTTAACTCAGCTTGTGCATTTCAAAGTGGGACATTACAAATAAGAAAAAAAAAAAGAAACATTATCCAGCACAGAATCAAGATAAACTGAAACTATTTAAGATCTTTTGAACTTAGCAAAAAAAAAAAAAAATTCTTTTTTTTTTATATTAGTATACTTACCAGGAAAAGGGCAAAAGATGTCATGAAGCCTTCTTTGGTGAGTTCCCACGTGCCTCCATACTCTTCTTCATCAATCTGCTGAAAGCTGCTGAAGTATACATACAGGAGACCTGCATTGATGACGCAGAAACTAAAGAGGCAAACAAGGGAAGATAAGAAATGTTCATATATTTTCATCTGTACAAACTAATATTAAAACAGGAAAGTATTAGATACCGAGCTCAGAATACGTACATGGCTATTCCTAGAAATCCTTTCAACGGTGCAATGCCCCATATCACCCCAAGGATAATTGCAATAATTTGTCGAAGCCAGTAAATCACATCCAAAAACTCATCCTGTGGAAAAAGCACATTGACAGACAATAAATGTTATGGGTCAGATTTAAGCATTTAAATTACAACACATCCACAGCTATTAACACTAATCACTTCATTTATCCCAGTTGACACCAAGTGCATTAAAAGTCTCACCTTAGAAAGGGACACTGAAAAAATAAAAATAAATCAAAGCCAAATATACCTGGCCAAACATAGACCAGGTATATTTGGCCTAATTCAAGGGAAATAGTAGCAAGTAATTTCACTGTCAGACTATAAGAACTTCACATGTTTAAAACAAGTGACTAATAAAAGCTATGTGTTCAAAACTGACTTTAAAGGGATAATAAATCGCAATTGGGTTTTCAGTTGTCAAGAACGGGAAAAAAAATTGAGACGTTCTGATTTGATCCTATCTGGTGGATTGGTGTCCCAAACTTTGTTGGGAAACAATCTATGGTTTTACATTAGTCAAGCTGTAATGCAGCTGGCACACAAGCTGTGATGGAACAAATCAACACGTATACAAAGTGGAAAGAAAATTACAGCAGTTCAGTTACTTTCCGTGCTGGGAATTTGTGTATTTTTCAAGATGGTAGAGCTAGATTTATATTTAACTGAAATTGAAGATTAAAATTCAACTTCCCACTTAAATATCTTAAGGTCTCTGGGCTTTTATATCTTTTAGTTTGTTAATAATCATAATAAAAATAAAAACAATTCAAACATTTGACATCAAGCACAGGATTTACTTGATTTAGGGTATGTAATGTGCAGATTTCTCTAAAGTTGTTACTGTAGCTATCTCAATGGAGTCAACTAAACTATCTTTGACAGATAACAGTTTACTAGTGGGCATTATATGATCAACTGATTTTGATTTTACTGTATTATAATTAGCATTAAGTTGGTACGCATGTAGATAGACCTGAATGCAACAATATATGAATACACTGTAATGCAAAAAAATAAAAACAAAGATTTAAATTTGAACAGAACTAGACTCTATGACAGCATATGAGTTAAAACCATTTAGATGACCGTTGTGAGTTGGTGCAATATATATAACACTGAATTTAATTCCTAATTTCCTTTCGGGGTAAAACCATCTATTTATTGTAGTAAGTGTTGAAAAAAGTCTCATTCTAATTCAATGACATACCTGGATCATGGTCATATTTTTTTTTCTTATTTTTCCTAATGATGTAGATCAGGGATGTCAAACTCCAGTCCTCAAGGGCCGCTGTCCTGCAGTTTTTAGATGTGCCACAGGTACAAAACCGCTGGA
>CAEFZY010051124.1:0-100170 GCA_903066815.1 Brachyrhaphis roseni
TATATATATATATAGTGTAGTAAGATATTTGCACTAAAAACTGGATCAATATATTTGGTGTTTTTGCAGTGCTCTCGGAGTATTACATTAAAAAACATGGCTGCCCAGCTGAATGACAAGAGAAACTCTTAATATTTCTTCAGAGTGCCAACAAACTTTAAAGACCCCCCACTGTGATTATCATAATTTAAAATATCATTAAATCTTTGCAGGCAAAATTTGCTTTGACATAAATGACAAGTTAAATGTCAGTTTGAAACCCAAAGGAGCTGCAGTGTTGCTAAAACAGTCCCACTTACTGTCAAAATGCTCCCAATTATAACGAGCAGTCCTGCGTTTCGTGGCTTTAACGTCGATACCAGCGGCCCTTCTGGGAACGAAGGAGCTCATTCACGCCAGACGACTCACTTTAGGAGAAAAGCTTCATTTCTGCTCATCAGCTTCTCCTCGTTTTATCAGATATCTAATAAGAGTCGGTCAGAAATAAGCTTGTTCTGTGGCTTTCTCACAATAAGTGGTGAAGAAATCGAATGAACTGACGATTAAAAACAAACAGAAAAATGTTAAAGAATTCAGTTGTTAGTTTTTAAAATGCAGAATTTATTTATTTATCAGATTGGAACCAGGGTTATAATAGTTTAATGCAATAGTTTAGTTTTGTCTAATTCAGTTGGATTTAACTAGTTGTTAAGAATGTGTTTGCTAGTTTATAGTAATTATTCTTATCTAAATACTGATTGTTTTAGTTTAGTCTATTACTTTACTTCAGTAACTTTTTCTGAAAAAAAAATACTTTTAGGAATATTACTACTTTTACTTGAGTAATTTGATTGTGAAGTATCGCTACTCTTATTTGAGTAAAGTTTCTGGATTCTCTACTGAACAGAACCAACTGCACCGAATTCCACAGCACACCTACATGCTAAGGTTGTCATAGTCAAGCTAGCATGACTGGTCTACTGCCCTTGCTTTTTTTTCTTAATTAAAACTTTTTCCTGACCTTGTTATCTAGTCATCATTGTGTAGCAAAGCACTGCATCCCTTTTCCTTTAATATATCATTGTACATTTAAGATTTAGTGTGTTATATTTATAACATAACTAAAGCCGATGCTTGTCATCATCAGCTGGCAGCTTTTTGCCCTCCAGAAGGAAGATGGAGGCAGGATCTTTCACCTGTGACGTAAAATGTTTTCACAGTTTCTGTTTTCATTATTTTGTTAGTTTTAGTTTCTTAATTGGAGCAGCGTTTTACATTAGTTACACAGACTGGGAACAAAAGTACGTCAGTATGTTGATTTTCCTCTCTACAAATCGTAACCGACAACAGAAGAGCTCAGGTATAAAATGCTAATGAACTCTACAAAGTCTGTGATTTCCTCTCTGAAGTTTATGAGCTTTGACGGTAATGAAAAGCTGCTGATTGACAGCAAATCTAATTGTAATCACAGTAAAGTTAAAAGCGTCTCCCCTTGTTGCTTAGAAACAGAGAGCCTTATGCACCACGCATACCTTGTCAAGCTCAATAAAAGCAAACAGTCGCTGAGAAAACTTTCAACCGGTGAGGGAAGCAGAGGCGTCAAAACAAATGCTGCTCAGGTCTAACATGCTGTCTTTTAAATTACGTCCTTTTCATTAGAGAGATAATTACAGCCTGCTTATAGATGTGGGAACGTCTCACAATGTTTACATGTCGCCTTTTCGAGAAGTTATGCAGTCAAGTGGATTTTTAAAATTAAAGAGCAAAGACTTCAAGAGAACATTTATTTTATCTCCCACCAAAAGAAGACCTGAAATTTCAACACACGAGAAAATAAAACAGAAACTTTAAAGAAAAAGTTGAATAAATAATCTTTGAGATTGACACAACAATTTGTGGTTGATTTTCTTAAAATCCACACAAAAATATTACACATTCATATATAAGACAGCGTATTGGGGCCATTGTAGAGAGAGAGAAAAACAGTTAATTTCTGCAAAAAACTCAGAAATGTTTTAATGCAAATATTTCCGAATTTCAAAATAGAAAAATTTGCTGAAAAAACTGAAATTTTGATATTAATCTCAAAGTTTCTAGAAAAAAAAACTGGGAAACTTCTGAGTTTGAAAAGTCGACAAGTTGCTAAAAAAAGAAAAATTTCCGTAATTTTGAGATGAATCAAAATTGGGAAAAAGGGGAAAAAAGTGAGAATTTTCTTGTTTCAAAAATAAAAAATATTCAACTTTTAAAATTTTCTGAGTATCAAAATTTAAAAATTAAGACTTTTGGAGTTTTTTTCCCTTTTTTTATTAGAGAATTTGTGACTTTTCAAATTTGAACATTTTTGGAGGTTTTTTTTGGTAAATTTCTGAGATTTCTTGGGTGGAAATTTTAGGTTTTTTGTTTTTTCTATCTGCCATGGCTCTAGTATGCTTTACATGCTTATTATGTAAAATGTTCCTGTCATGTTGTACAGAAACCAAATGTGTTTTTTGTAGCCAACAGCAAACATTTGTCTTCATTGTATCTGGAAAATTGTGTCAACGCTCTCAGAATTTGAATAAACAAGATCGTAACTCCAGGCAAACACAAACTGTAGGAGCAAAAGACATTAAATCAAATGTTACTGGGTGTCCATATCGGGGAAAATCCACATTCAAGTCCAACTTATTCTCACAATAATTGTTTTCAGTATCCATTAAAATATGTTTTTTCATCGTCCTGCAATGGAAAGAGATTTTATCAGTTTTAGGAGCTGAAAATGGAGCTATGTGGAGAGCATATCATTATTCTTCATAAATGTTTCATCAGAGTAATGTAGAGACTATATAGGCAGCCAGACGCCCTGCAGGATTTAGCCTGAATGGAAGCTGAAATATTTTATATGTGAAGCTTTCTTACAGAATCATAATATTTGATTTACAAGAAAAGGGAGCGTGTTAAAAAGGCTTCCTTCCCCACAGTGTTCATTAATAATATACACAGATTTTATATTATGCAACCCTGAGGCCTGAAACGCTGCGATGGATCCATTTAAACAAATAAAATGAATCAGATAAAGTAAAATAAAGTCTTTCTGTGCAGTGCACAAAGAAACTCCTCAGTGCAGTTATGTGAAATAATAAATAAAATTAAAATTCCTTGAGTTCAAAAGTAAAAATAAAATATTCCTAAATCTAAATCAATTTCTTAAAAAAAATTTAAAAAACCAGAAAATATATTTCTTTACATATTTAAAGCAAATAAACTAATGTGTTCTCAGTGTTGCTAGTTTTGTTTAGTGGTGGGAGCTAATCCGCTATTAGCAGAGCTAATCTTACGTTTAGCGCTTAGCCATAGCATAGCTTAGCGATAGCATAGTTTAGCCATAGCATAGCTTAGCGATAGCATAGTTTAGCCATAGCATAGCTTAGCCATAGCATAGCTTAGCCATAGCATAGCATAGCTTAGCGATAGCATAGTTTAGCGATAGCATAGCTTAGCCATAGCATAGCTTAGCCATAGCATAGCTTAGACATAGTTTAGCCATAAATTACACATTTTTTGGCTGTTTTGTAAAACTTTCGATTTAATAAAGTTCAACGTCTGATTAGATTTTGGTTATTAATTGTTACGTATTTTTCAGGTAATTAGATGTTTATGATCACGCTTTTATTTAATTTTTTATCTTATTTTACTATTGTTTATTATTATTTTATTATTGTATGTTTATTATTACTTTATTTATTTACATATTTACATTTTTTATGAATTTATTTATTTTAATTGAGTGCTATGCTGGGGCAAATTAAATTCCCCGGCCCCGATAGAGGATCAATAAAGTATTATCTCACCTTATCTTATTTTGAAAACCGTTTCCTCTCCTCATGTTCTCTCTCTCTCTCTTTTTTTCCCCCAATAATTTTATTTAAAAGAAGAAACACACAGAAACAATCGAAACAGAAGAAAACAAGATTCAAACATAAAAACAAAATTATTAGAAAACCTGGAAGCTCGGTTTGTGTTTGGAGGTGTGAATATGATATTTACTGTAAATAATATGAATAAAGTTTTAGCTTTAGAGGATTTATTTTTTATGATTAGTGTTTTAGGATGATAGCAGTGCCCAAATCTAAAAGTCAATATAATAGATTCATTTTTCACAAATGAACCTTTTAATGTGAACAAGTCCATGTTGTGAGAATGATGTAAAATAGATCATAATACAATAAAACCTTAAAATGAATGGAGAAAGGGTCTCCTGGTGTAATGTAGCACTTTCCCCATCTTTTCCTCCTCAGGTATTAAACCTACAACACAATATAGACTCATTGTACTTGTTAACTATATTATCACTGAATAATTGCACAGTTTTCACATTGCAGAGATGTGAAAAGACTGGCAAGCCGTGTTGTCAAGCTAAAACACGTTGGTCGGGTGAATTGTTAGAGATATTTTCAGCCAGAGAAAAACAGTGACAAGCTGGGAGTTGTCAGATAAAATGTGAAACACCTTGAGGACAGAATTAGAAATAGAAGAAGTTTGTTTTCTCTGGATTGGCTCACGCTGAGCTAACGTCTAGTTGCAAAAAGGTTCCACCTGCAGAGAGTTTGATAGCAGCGCAGTCCGATGAAAACACGGCAGCTTCCTCAGCATCAGGCGTCAAAGCTGTAAACCAGCTGCAGCCTGATGAGCTCAGTTTCCTGATCCTCCATTAATGAAACGAAGCTTTTCAGAAACACCAAAGGAAGAGCAGAACCACTTCAACGTATTTTTACTCAAGTAGCAAATATTTGGTAAAAAGTCTGAAGGACTGATCAAATGATCATTTAACATTTAAAAATTACATAATCAAATGGGCCAGAATATAATGTTGAGTGGAAATTTTGGTGTTTTAAGGATGAAAATTAATATAATTCATAAAAGTAACAAAAAAATAACAATAAAATGTTTCCAAATTTGTTTCTTTCAATAAAAAAATCTTCTGAAACTTTAACAGAAACTGCAGGTGTGTGTCTGTGTCTGCTTTTTTTATACTTTTCTTTAGCTGCAAACTATTTTAAATGAATAAATGTATTCATGCACAGTTTTAATTTATTTAGTATTCTTTAAAGTCACCATCAGGTCAGACGTTTATTTAACACCAGAGCTGATGAAATGCAAGTACATGCAAAGATTTTCTTGCTAATGTCAACCTTGCATGTTAATAAGAGAGAAAATGGATGTTGCATCAAAAACCTCAATAAAAACCTGGATGAAGATGAAAAACGTATGTTCTTGGTGGCGGCTTCTATGGAGTTATATCAGTGCCTTTATGATTTATTTGAGTCGTTCTTTATGACTGCAATCATTTCAAAATAAAATGAATGGATTATGCTCCAAAGGTGAGTCCATGACAGGAAAACAACCAAATTCAATTAACTCTATTGATTCTGCTAAAACAACTGGTCAAAAAACAGCCAGAAATGTTGAAAAAATCTTCTTTTTATGAGTGATTTTATTTTATTTTTTTGCATATTTATGGTGATTATGGTCCAACTTACTAAGGGAAAGTTACCCAAATATTACTGCAAAATGTAAAAAAAAAATGCAATAGTGTTTATGTTTAGGTCTGAATTTTGTTTTGAGTGAAGAAAATCTGCAGTAAACTCTAAATTCAGGGTTTTTAAGGTAATAAATAATTTTCAACACGTTTCCAGTGATTTGTTGCACCGTTTTGCTCCACTGATTTCTCAATCATGTGAAATGTCTTTCAGATTATTACACAGATATCTGAAACAAATCTTCAGCTGCTCTGTGTTTGATTGTTTTTAATGAACAAATCTGTTTGTTTATAATGGTGTGATGTTCTGCTATGCTCAGAAAATGAAAACAAAACTCCGTCTTAATGATATACCTGTACTTTTCTGTTCATTTCTAATTCAAATGTTGTTTATGGCTGAGAAAGGAATAAAATATTTTTATTCAGAAAAAAATAATTTCTGTATATTAAAGAGCTTTAAATCCCCCTTGTACAGAAAAAAGTGCTTATCTATGAGTTGATTCACCATTTTCTTAAATATAGCTTTGGATAAGATTTAAGATTTGAATTAATCTGGATTCTATTGTATTCAGAGAGTGAAAAAAACTTCATTTAACTATTTGAGAATTTTATTTATGTTTATTTCAAAATCAGAATACTTAATGTAACATTTTGTGTATTTCAGTCTATGCAACTTTTCCAAAAACAGAAAATCTTGCCAAGTATTTTTGTCTAGTTTCTGGTGCAAATACAATAGTTCACAAAAATAAGACAAAACAAACCTGTAAGTAACTTTTCAGCAAGAAATAGGAGCTTGTTTTAAGTAAATAATTCCCTAATATTGACAAAAAAGTATTTCACCTATAACAAGACAATTTTCCCGTTTTATAACTGGAATAATCTGTTAAGGAACTAGTAATTTTTTTAATCAATATTAAGGAAAAACCAAAGCAAATGTTCTTGAGCACCGCTTTGGTTGCTAGGTAATGGGCTGGCTCGACTAGGGTTGCTAGGTAACAGGATGGCTTGACTAGGGTTGCTAGGTAACGCGTTGGCTCGACTACGGTTGCTAGGTAACGGGATGGCTCGACTAGAGTTGCTAGGTAACAGGATGGCTCGACTAGGGTTGCTAGGTAACGCGCTGGCTCGACTAGGGTTGCTAGGTAACGGCCAAGCGCCTGGGAATGTGACTCAATACGTTACAAATGAAATAATCTGCCAGTGGAACTAGTAGTTTGGTTAATTGATATTAACAAATTATTGCTAAAATGTTAGTTCGTCTTATCTGAAGTGGACTAAGATATTTAGACTATAAACTAGACTAAGACTGGTTGGTAAGAGACATTTTTAACACACATATATACATATACAGTATGACTGTCAGGTAGCAAAACTGACTTACTTTATTTGGAAAAGTGTTGGTTATTTACATTTTTTTCTCTACTCATGTTTTCTTTATGTGAGTGGAGGCTGCTTGTCTGTAAAATTGTCATTTTATATAATAAAATGCTTAATCCTATTGTACTATTACTCAAGAGTACAATTAATGAATTAAAATCAAAACGTAGCCAAAATTTTACTCAAGTAAGAGAAACGATACTTCATAATAAAATTACACAAGAAAAAGCAACAAGTATCCAACTCTGATAATTAGAGTAGGATTACAATAATATCTAAACCTCGGGAAAACTTTGGGGATAATCCCTCATATTTTAATTATGAAGTGGGATTAAGACCTTCTCTCTCTGTGAAATTACCAACCTCGCTGCGTTCCTCTTAGCATTGCCATTCCAGGGATGTTCTCCTAATCTGCACAATTACTGCTTATGGGTTTCACTATAGCTGCATTCCTCTACGCAGCTCTCAGTTTTCTCTTATTCTGAAACAGATAATTGGTCCCTCTGTGACCAAAACCCAGTCATGTACTCTCTATATATGCACAGAACGGCTCTGCGTGGCCATGGTTACGGAGAGGAGGAAACCCCGGCTACGTTTGGGCACACATACATCAGAAAAACCATAAATCCCTCAATCCGAATCCCTCTGTGTGCAGATCCAGCTCATTTTAGAGCTCAACTTTGAGTTTGTCCCTATTTTTTAAATGTAACCCTTCTCTGTTCACGTTCTCTGAATTTATTCTAAGAGGAAACCAAGTTAATGTATACGGGCAGCAGCTATACGTTAAATAAAATAAAATAAATAACCCTAAACAAACTACAGACCAATAACTCCCAATGAGCAGCTAGCTAGCAGTTAGCAGTTGTAAAATTAATAACAGTTAAAAGTGTATACAAAAAAGTTACTCATGAAATGCTGTATATGATTAGATTTGTCTAAAATATATGTTAAAATATAAAACTTGTAAAGAAAACACAGAGCTGATCCTGATACACAGTTGCCGACGGCAACAGAAAACAGGGGGAGGAGCTGTAGGTTGCTGGTTGCTATGGTGACCACCAACTGCCAAGAGCAACAACAGAACTTAATATGTCAATAAAAGTCTGAAGAAGAAACTTCTTAACTAAACACAAATAAATTCAAAGTATAAATGAACAGATTTTGAGAAACTTCACGTCTGTAATATTGTTAGAATAAAACCTTGTTGCATAAACAGTCGCGTGTTTGACGGCTTGTAGGGAAAAAAAAGCTGCAGCATGTTAATGGTTTGACTTTAATTAAAGGGAATATTCTTACAGCTTGGTTCATTTTTTATATCATCAAATCACAGCTTCCACTCACTGCTGCGTTACATTTACAAAAAAAACGACCCATTTAAAGGCCATTGTTTGTTTTTGGCAAGTTTTGTTCGTTCCTCAGCCAGAAACAATGAGCTCCAGTCTGATCCTTTGCCATGATGAATATTGACTTTATTGTGCAGCTACACAAAAGATGGGAGGTGTGACTCCATAAGAGAGGCACCTTGAGCAGCAACTACAGGAAGGTCTGCCGCTGGCATACAAATGTCTCCACAAACACAACATAAATATCAATGCTTACTTAGAGGGGAAATAACTGATTTATTTTCTAGATTTATGCACTTTTGGGACTACCTTAGTAATATACTGCACTGCAAAAACACAAAATATTACCAAGTAATTTGAGTTCAGTTTCTAGTCCAAATACCTTATTTAGTATTTGTGCAAAAGTGCTAGTTTCTTTGGCAGATTATTTCACTTGACAAGATAATTTTCCCATGTTATAAGTGAAATAATCTGCCAGTGGAGCTAGCAGATTATTTCACTTTTCATTAATATTAAGGAATTATTTACCAAAACAAGCTCCTATACCTTTGCTTAAAAGCTAAACATGAGTTAGCTTCATCTTATTTCAAGTACACTAAAATATTTACACTAGAAACTAAACCAAAATACTGGGTAAGATTTTGTGTTTTTGCAGTGTTGAAATAGTTTATGCTAATCTGAACAGTTCTAGATAATTAATGGTCAAAACTGAAATGGTTTAGCAATTAAAACAGCATCAATAGTAAAATGAAATTAGTAAAACACACCAAAAAAATAGCTTTTTTTTAAAAAAAAAGTAAAAAAAATATATATATATAGAAAACAATAATTTTTTCACATTATAAGTGAAATTATTACTTTTTTTGTCACTATTAAGGAATTATTTACTTAAAATAAGCTCCTATATGTTGCAGGAAAGTTACTTGTAAGTTAGTTGTATGTTTTTTTAAAGTACTAAAATATTTACACTAGAAGCTAAACTAAAAATACTGGGTTAGATTTTGTGCTTTTACAGTGTAACATCAGAAAATGACTAGCTGGATATTTTTGTCATGTTTCGCTTCAAACTCAAAATTGGTGTTTAATCCGGCGTGAGTGTAAAATAAACACTACCAGCTTCTGATAATTATAACATTACAATGCAAAAATGATATAAAATACTGTTTGGATTAATGTTTAAAGATGAACGTTGACATTTTTAAATAAATGTCTTACCAGAATACTTTATCTGTTTTTTCTCTATCTATTAAAATATTCCTGCCTGTGCCACAACGCTGCTTTTCTTCTTCCACTTCACTCGACCACTGGCAGATAATTTATAATTCAAGGCTGTTTTATAAGACTTTTCAGCTTCATTGATGCACAAATTTAAAAGCACAAAGCAAACTGAAAGAAATTACCATTACAGTTCAGAAATGGAGGTAATTTATGGTAAATTCATCTGAAAGACTCAAGTTAGATCCTGTTTAACGTCATTTCAATTATTCTGACTAGTTTGCACAATTTTTGCTACAATTTAGATTTATGTAACTAAAGTGGCTCTCAGACCAAAAGTCTAAATAAAGAATCGGTAATTAATTATTGGACAGGCACCGTCGAGTTCCTTTGTTTCTAATGGAAACTGTTTATGAACGATGCAGCGAAAGATTATTTTAGTAATGGATTATTCTGAGAATCGGATTAAACAATTGGCACATTCTGCAGATTTTTCATTTCATTTTGTACAAAATTAGAAAGTCTTCCTTTAAAATAAGAAAGTTAAATTTTTTTCAATGTTTGGTCATCTGTAGCAAAGGATGCATCTGCAGATTAAAAAAATATGTTATAAATCAATTTATGTAAATAACTTAGATTAATTGTGATTAATCCAATTAATCGTGATTAATCCAATTAATCGTGATTAATCCGATTAATCGTGATTAATCCGATTAATCATTTCAATTACAGGTTCAACTCCTCAAATTCAAATTTAAAAATAATTTATTGATCCCAAAAGGGAATAAATAAATAAATGAATAATAATAATACATTTGTCACTTTTTACAGGGAGGAGAAAATATTCACTCTTGAGGTGTATTAGCAACAACTGTGCTGAATTATTCCTGCATTTTCTTATTTTATGTTATTCAACTCATGATTTACCGTGTGTAGACACATTAATGCAAATAACATTAAAGTTTCTACGTTGCATGATTCCATAAAGTCATTGAGAAACTTAGAAGAAAAAAAGATATTTTTAATTGAATTGTTAATAAACACAGCTCAGTATTTCTGTTTCTCCTGATTTGATTTTAGACGCTCGGATTTTGTATAAAAAACTGTTTTTGTCTTTGCACACCGTGATAAATAATACAGACATTTAATGTGTTGCAACAATAAAGTCAGTTTTCTCATTTAAAAGCTAAAAAGAATCTTAAATCTCTTTTCTAATAAACCTTTTAGTTTGTGATAATAGCATGAAATGTGAAAAGAAAAAAAACGTGAAATTACAAATAAAATCATAGAAATTTGAGGCATTTCTGATTAATATTTTAAATGTTTTTCACCTAAAACCAAACATGTAGTGGAAATATATGAGAGCTTTGAAGAATTGTTTCTGGAGAATCTCATGGTTTTCATTTCCTGCCTTTCCTGTTTGTCTTCTGTGAAAATGCGGCGTGTTATTAACTCTGCGACATTCATGACTCCTGCCCAGGCATATAAACTGATCATTAGCAACAGCGCTAAACGCTCAGGACAGGAAAGCTCCATTTAAATCTCCATTTCCCATTTAAATCTCCATTTCCCTGCAGGCACCACAGAAACCGCTGGACTCTTCTCGTCTCGTCTCCCTTTCCTTCAGGTTTCGTTGTTGACACAAAACAATCACTAAACCTGCTGCTTTGAGCTGATCATTTATGCTGCATAAGAAGCAAAGCAGGGATATTATACTGGAAAAACAATAATAATAATAATCTGAATATTCATTCAAATATCCCAATAGCATCTGAGAGATATAAACTCCCCCCAAATAAGAGATTTTGCAGAAATACAAATTGTAAGAATTTTTCAAAATATATGGCTAAAGATTTTTGAAAATTTCTCATATCTTAAAGCTTTTCCCCAAGAAAATTTTAAACTAAAAAGAAAATTATTAATTTACTCTGTAGGAAAAAGCAGAATGTTTGAAATATAAAAGAAATTCATACGAGGTGCAATCGTACAATGAAAAAAATTATAAATTTAAAAGAGTCAGAAATTATTTCTGAAATTTTCTAGAAAAGAAGAAAATTTTCTGAGGTCCAAAAATCTAAAATTTGCGAGGAAAGAAAGACATTTTGAGTTTGACCTCAGAATTTTCAAAAGTTGAAAATGTTCAAATTTTGCCAATTTTCTGAGTTTTAAAAGTATAAAATGTTCAACTTTTTAACTAAAAAATGTCCATGTTTTTTCTGGAAAATGTTTTTTAGATTAACATCAAATTTTCTGTTTTTTTTCTCATAACTTTTTGAACTCTTCAAACTCAGAAATGTTAAAATTTTCTTGAACAGTTTCTGGGATTAATCTGAAAATGTTTAGTTTTTTCTAGAAAATTTTTACACCTTAGGAACTCAAAAATTGTCTTTGTTTTTTTTTTTTTTTTTTTAGAACATTTCTGAGATTAATCTCAAAATTTCTTAGTTTTTCCTCAATTGTTTGACTTTTGGAGCTCAAAATTACCACATTTTTCCTAGATTAATCCTAAGACTTCTCCTGTTTTTGGTGGAAAGTTACTCTCCCTTTTTTCCCCCCTATCTCGATGAATGTCCTAATATGCTGCTGTATCACCGTGACTCTGAGAATAATCAGTAAAACCACAAAAAGCTAAAATAAGAGAAAAAAAGGCATGGAGAAAATGTTAATTCATGCATCCAAAAATATCACATAATATATTAGGAGATGCAACATCCTTCAGTTTAACATCTGTAATCCATTTAAGCTTTCTAGCTGAGCTGAAACATTATTATTTGTCATAAATTTAATTTGGAAACAAATTATCTTTGCTTCAAAAATGACATTTCAAAATTATTTTTCTCATTTCATCGCATGTTTGAGGCTTGAATGCCTAAATTATTCAAACGTCTGAATGAAAAGGCTTTGAAAAACATAAAAACTTGTAGAGTTATGTAAGATGTAATCAAATGATGTCACAGTTTGTCAGTGGGAGACAAAATGACCAGGAAACAATAAAAATGTGTTGTTTCCCGGTTCGCCACATGAGGGCGCTGTTACACAAACATACATAAACACGTAATTGCTTTGATAAATCAAAGACCTGCGACGTTTCAATGACGTTGCCTTGATATATACAAAACTTTCACAAAGCACAACCATTCGTTTCAATTTGATCTGCCTTAGAGCCTTTTTCCCTCTTAAATAAAGAGATTTTTTTTTATTTTCTTGCCGCTGAAGTGAGAAATGCAGCTCATATGGGCCATCGGTTCCGTCTCCTCAGCCGGATCCTGGATCTGACATTTCCTCTGCATCTCTGCTTTGTATCGCTTTGACATTTGGAAAAAAAGAAGAAAAAAAAAAGACATGATACTGATTGCTCAAGCACACAGATAAGACGGAAGAACTGATCCAAATCGCAAGCCGCTGTTTCCATGGCAACGTCAGTGTTGACAACACTGTGGGAACAGTTTGTTGTTGTTGTTGTTGTTGTTTTATGGCTCTTTATTCAGAATTTCCATAAGAGAAAGACAGTTAAATGAAAGAATCTTGTCTTTTGAGCTTTTTTTTAATCAGTTAGAGAAAATCATATTATTATCAGCCGAGTTTAAATTTGTTTAAATGCAAATTTATTATTAATTTATTCAAATCTTAAGCAACATTTCAATGTAAGCATTTTCAAACTTTTATCCAGAAACAAAGGAGACATCAGATTCGTTTGCAGAGCTTTGAAATCTGTAGAAAATCTCTCAAAAACAGTAAATTAATTTAAGTATTTAAAGAGAAATTAATGTAATATTGATTCAGATTTCCAACTAAATATAGAAAAAAAATTAAAAGTTACTTTTATTAACGTGTCTTTTTATGTACGGCTTTCTGCTCAAGGCTATACACAATGAGAGGAGCCATTGTAAAAAAAATTAAATAAAATAAAACCAGATGTATTAGTTGTACTGAAGGAATTTGTTATTGCTGTCAGTATGAATTATTAAAAAATATTTTTTTATATTTTTGTCTAAACTGTCGCGACAGTTTAATATGAGGCAGAAAATTAGTGAAAATAAAAACTAACTTCTGTTTCTTCTTCCAGTGAAATTTAGAAACAACCAATCAGAGCCAGGAGGCGGGTCTTACTGCTGTCAATCACCTGCTGTCGACCCCTTTGCTCTCTGCTATGCTGCGGCTAGCATAGCCGATTGTGAATGCTAAAGCTAGTTAGCGTAGCCACCGGTGGCAGGGATAAACGGTTTTCCTGTAACAGTAAGTTGTTTCTCTGATGTCAGCATGGTGAGCAGCGAGTACATGAGGATGATTGACAGCGCTAAGACCCGCCTCCTGGTTCTGACTGATCCATTTGATCCATTGATCCATTTCTTCAGACGGCAATAATAGTTCAGAGAGGAAGTGGAGGAGATGGATCGTTTCACAGATTATCTCAAATTAAACTGTCACAACATGGTGATATTTTTAACATATTTAAAAAATAAATATTTTTTATAAAAGTTACAAACTGCAGCTTTAAGCTCCGCAAGAAAAATATTGCTCAACGGTATGGGAGAAAATACGAAAAATAATAATGATTTAAAATAAAATCCAAAACATACTTTTTTCTTTCTTTGTTGGAAAGAAACTGATTTGGAAAAATTTTATTTTGTTATTTTTCATAACTTTTATAAATTATTGTCATTTCCATCTGTAGAATACCAAAATGTCCACTCACCTTTGTATTTTGGTCCGTGCGATTGTGTAATTTTTAAATATTGAATGATAATCTGATCAGTTTTAGACTTTTTACTAAATACTTTTTAACTCCTTCTTGAGTAATTTCTTGGTTGGCTACTTTATATACACTTTATACTTTTTGGTTACCCTAATGATTTAAAACGTATATTTGGGGAAACGATGAGATTTATTTTTGTCTTTTAAAGTAAAACCGCCTTGGACAAACTGTAGCTCGTATAGATTTATCACAGAGTTCTGCATGTGGTTAAGAGAAGAGTCGCCCTCAGCTCTAAAGCTGTAATTAACGGTTCCACTGGTTGAATCTAAAATATGATTAGTGTGAAACAAACGCTCCTCAGAGGCAGATCGCTGAGCAGCAGCACTTTCTCCAAGGGTTCATTTCGTCCTCTCTAATCTTGCTCTCCATCATCTCTGCCGTCTGATTGCACCTTTTAGGATTTTATTCATGAGAAAGGACCAGGTTTACTCAGTGATACCTTTTGAAATATTCTCTTTACTTTCCAGAAAAGGCTTGGCTGAATATTTTGCTTTAGCTCAGACCTGAAAAATAAAGTTTTGTGCCTAATCAATGAAACAAAAAGTAAATAAAATACAGACATTTAAAATAAATATGTGGATTAGTAGCTCACATTCACTTTTAGTCAGGTTGGTTTAGTTTTTTCCTCTTAATTCATGAAATCATCATTTGGAAACTGCTTGTAAACTAAATATCTAGATCCAAACTAAATATCAATTTTCCAAGATTGCTAAGCAGATATTAAGTTTGAAGCTAAATATTTAACCCTTTTGTAATTATTTAGCTTGAAACTGTGACTTTTATAAATATGCTAATTTGTTTTTCTTCTATGAAACCCAAGTCATTGTAGCAAATTAAAAAAGCTAAAACAGACTAATATTATTTTGAGGCACCACTAAGCTGTTTGAGGTCATATATTTAGCCTTGAACTGTTTCACTTTTTCTGTGCATATTCCTTTTATAATTATCAATTATAGTTTGCTTTAAAATGAAAAATATAAGAGCCATTGTTGCACACGAATAAACCGATGAAAAGTTATTTGATCTTATGCATAATTAGTTGTATTTTTAAGTTCCCATTAACTTTCATTATCCTGTGAGCTTCAGATCACAGCTGGCATCTGGACACACAAACATCTGCTTGAGGTTCTTCTTTGCATCCAATCAACAGGGCACAGATGCTGCTTGTCAACCGCATCACTCTCACAGAAGGTTTCTCTTCAAATGTACATTTTCTGCTTCGTGATAAGCTTGTTAAACCTCATTGTTCCAAAGCATTACTGGCAGAACGACTGGCAATAAAAACGACCATGTGGGACCAATCGATGCTTGGCTACTTTGATTCCCTTCTGCAAACAAACCAGATTTCACGTGGTTTGTTTTCGTCAATATTCCTGACCTGAATACCGTGCTGTACTTCCACACCACCCATGTCAATACACAGATTCATTACAGACGGTGAACAGCTGCTAATCTATAATGCTATTTTCAGAAAGAAGAATGCAGAGCTGAATGAGAGAGGCAATGAGTTGTTTAACTATCAGATGCTGACCTCTTTGTGATTTCATTGTGCGCCGTGTTGTGGCAGCAAAAGTGTGTCACCCTGCAACAGCTTGGGCGCACTGTTGGACGCCAGGGCAACTGGGGCGGACAATTAAAGTTGGGCAAAGCCAGAGGACAGGAAACCATTGGACGGGGTCTGGCATGGTTAAATTGCTTGTGTCTATTTCAGACGATGGTCTCAGGCTTGAGTCTGTGCAGAAAGGATCACAAAAGGTTTTTCAAAGTAAGAGAAGGAAGGTGATAAACATGGCCACCTTGAGGCGACAACAGAGACCCAGAACAGGTTCGACTCGACAAGATCGGGGATCGTGTTCTTCAACTGCGTCTTGTCCAGTCTTCTCTGGAGCCTACAGCGACCAGGAGGACGAGTGTCCACTGCGCCGTCAGTCCTCCCCGGTCCTAAAGGGCTCTCTTTCCAGCCTTCGTAGCGCCACCAGTCCAAGTTCAAAAGGCTCCTTCCCTAGCCTTCAAGGATCCGTTCCATGTCTACAAGGATCTTTGCCAAGTCTTCAAGGATCTTTGCCTAGCCTTCAAGGCTCGCTACCCAACCTTAGGAGATCGATTTCTCAGCTAAAGAGGCGGTCGCTGGGCAGTCTGGAGAACTCCAGCCCCAATGAGTGGACTGCAACTCTCCAAAGTTGCAATGGTAGCTCAAGTGACGAAGATGGCAGCTGGGATACTAATAGCTGGAGCTCAGGGGCCACCTGCCTCTTACGGACGCCCATCCGTCAAGAAAGCAGTCAAGTTTCTAGGGAATCGGACAGTAAAAGTTGCCTTGCTGACCAGACATCCTCTAGCGCCAAATCTGAGGACGAAATAATTTACCAGAACATTGTTTTTTCATGTAAAACCTCAAACAAACCAGAATCCACTACAGCAAGGGTTGTGCAACAAAAAGGCACCTCTTCATGCCCAAGTAAGAACGCTTCTACAGTTTCGCCACCTCAGCAAGATGAAAAGGCAGCGGACAGGCGTAAATTCTCCCAGTTTTTGAACGAAGTGACCTGCAGGGTGTTGAAAACTAACGGTGAGTCTCCTCAACTACCCCCCACGCCTCTTCATCATGACAAACCTCTGCCAACGCCAGCAGTAGCTCGGCTGCCCCTTTACCCCAACCCAATGAATCCTCCGCCTCTATCTACATCGGCCACAAACTTGTGGTACCGCCCTACCAGCTGTAACCTTCAAACCATCAGGGAATACGACGCCAAAGACCTGAAAAACTACATCCACCAGTGGAGCAAGACACTTCCTAGCTGCAAAATCCTGGAGCCTGAGGAAGTGAAAAGGAAATTAAAGTGTGAAAGTCTCTCCAAACCAGAGCACCATGCAAAGATATGTACAAAGATCCAGACGCAGCCGACCACTGGGAGGTTTTATCTGGAGACAGACATTGACAGAGTGAGGCGGCTGGATGAGCTTGTCGCTAATGGCACCCTGGGGAGAGAAAAGAGCCTTAACAGTTTGGAGAAAGGAAAGGAAAGGGGAAGCCGGATTCCATGGGAGAGAAACGGAGGGTTGGGATCAGGGAAAGACAAGAAGGAAAGAGAGAAGAGAAAAGATTACCCATGGGAGCGAGATCGAGGAGGAGAGAAAGGCAGACAAAGTGATAAAGAAAGAGAAAAACCTCCCTGGGAGCAAAACCTAAAGGCAGAAAGAGGGAGAGAAAAGGACAAGAAAGCGGGATTTCCAAGTTATGAGCAGCGTCCTTGTCGGCCATGTCCTGTTTTCAGCTGGCCAGAAGGATTTCCTAGAGTCTCCTACAGGTCTACGTCACTGCCCAGGCCTGTGAATATCTCTGTGAGTACATCCGGATAATCGTACGTTGATCGATTGGTTTAAGATATCGGCCACTTCTGTCTGATGTCGACAAGTTCAATCAAGTTTATTGGCACAGCCCACATTGGCAAAAAGGCAATTCAAAATGTTTTACACCAAAAAGAGGTGGGCAGAATACCCTAAAATTGTACTCAAGTAAGAGTAAAAAAGTATTTGGTGAAAAGTTTAATCAAGTACTGAATAACTGATCAAATTATCAATCATTTCATATTTAAAAATTACATAATCAGAGCAAAATATAAAGTGGAAATTTTGGTATTTTAACGACAATAATTCATGTAAGTAACAAAAAATATTAATAAAATGTTTCCAAATCAGTTTCTTTCAATAAAAAAACATATAAAACTTCAACAGAAACTGCAGGTGTCTGTCTGGTGAATTTCTGCTAAAACATGTTTGTTTTTCATTTGGTAGAAAACCCAGAAATTTTACTCAAGAGTAGCGATACTTCAAAATAAAATGACTCAAAACAAGTAAAACGTACAGCATAGTAAAAATATTCCTAAAGTTACAAAGTAAGTAATTGAGTAACTAGTTGCTATCCGACTCTGGTCACCATTACAATTGGTCCAAGTCATCAATACACATCAGATGTATTGATCAATGCTAATATCACTAATCAAAGGCAGTTCTGATCAGGTGGAGTTGTTGGTCTGGATTTAAAGGAGCTCAGCGTTTCGGCTGTTTTGCAGTTGAGTTGGGGGCGTGGCCAGCAGCAATTTACTTGGATTTAAAGTGACAGAGGCCCTAAAAAAGCTCATTCTGAATGAAGCTCTGGAGTAAAATCTCATCATCTAGAAACGATTTTGAGCAAAAACAAATCTAAAAAATGTTCTGTAAGAAAAACAAGGAAATTTGGTGGGAAAAAACACACATTTTTAGAACAATATCAGAAATGTTCTAAAAAAAAAAAAAAAAACTTGGAAGTTTCAGAATTCTGAATGTAGAAAATTCCTGAAATTAATCACAAAATGTCTGTAAGGATTTGAGTTTTTCTGAGTGTTTATTTGGGTTTCTGTGTCTCTGTGTTGTCCTGTCTTCCTGTGATTGTGATTACCTTCAGTATATTTAATGTCACCTGAGTCTCTGTGTCTGTCGGGTCCTTGTCGATTCTGTCCTGTCTTACTTGCCGTCTAGTTTCCAGTTTGCTACCAGTTATTGAGCCTTAACCTTCTGCTCTCGCTGTGCTGCCTGCATTGTTGGACTTTACATTTTTTTCATTAAATCATCATTTCTTCATTTTCTACCTGGTCCTCTGCGTCAGTCTCACCACCTCACAACACAACTCATGACAATTTCAGAATTTTTGGTGGAAATTTACTCCTATTTACACCGTCGTAAAAATCCCTTTCAAATTTTGGATCTAAAATAAATATCAGGCTTCTTTATTAGATTCATTTAAGGTTGATTTTTTTTGGCCAGCGACTTTGGAGTCAACTATTTTGGCCCTCATTGCAAACATTTGGACACCCCCTGTTATAAGCAAATAAAACATTCAGAGGTGATGAATGCATATTTTTTTCACAGTTCGTTGCCTCCATTTTTCCAGGCTTGCCCTCTGCAGAGAGAGAGGGAGTCTGGATGGAGGGATGGATGGAGGGGGGATTACTCTGCTGTCTCATTCAGTGGCTGTATGACTCATCCTGCTGTATCATTCACTATGTTTGTAACACCCACACAGCAGCTCGGCTACACACGCTCGCAAACTCTCTCCCCGCTCCCATAAACTGTATGTTCCCGCTGCGTACCTGTGACATTTATTAATACACCTTACTGATTCCCCCACATTAAACCCCAGGGGCTGGCTGGAGCCGTGCCTGCACACAAACACCTGCAACATTCTCCAAAAACACACATAGAAATGTGGTTTTATCATTTATATGTTGATTCTGCACCAGAAATACCAAATATTTTAGCCTCTACATGTCTTTAAATCTTTCTTTCATGCATAATGCATGGCCACAAACAAGACTTGCTTTCCTGTTTTCCTTGCTTATATGTGATGTTGCATTCATGCAGGGTGCCACTTTGAATAGGGTTACAATAGATGGCTAATAAATATGTGATTCATTCATTTACAAACACTTTATAGATCATCAATAACTGTTTATTATGCATTAATTAAGAAGACAAAGTCTATCGGTTTTTGAGCCAAATCTGCCGTCATGCTAAACATTTAGCATTTACAAATATTGTGGCTATAATATGTCACAATATGCATATTATCTATGCTAATTTAGCATGTTTTCATTTAGCATAGATTATATGCTAATCTTTTTATCATATAATCTCCCTTTCCCCTTTATTTAATGCATAATAAACAGTTATTAATAGGAATGGACGGTTTATCAGAACATCGGTATTAGTCATATTTTAAAGTATCGGTTTGGTAAATAAAACTGGGTTGATGTGAATAACCAGATTATTTTTATCTTGTTGCCTTCTGTTATATATCAAAAGTGGTGAAATATATTAAATATTGGTAAATATTGGTAATCGGCTATAAGAGCAATATTAAAATTGGATATCGGCCCAAATTTTCTGATCGGTGCATCCTCAGTTATTAATGATTTATAAAGCATTCATAGATTGATTAATTAATGACATTTCTTTAACTGTTTATTAGCTATAGGATGGTAAAAATAAGCATAAAGCCCTAAATCTAACTTTGGATCAGTGGATCTATGTCGTATCCGGACACTTGGAATCCAAGCTTGTTCACTTATTTTCCTTTAATTTCTTTTGTTTTTCTGCGTTTCCGATACGTAAATAAACCCTAATCAATCACCTTTGGGTACTTTCTCTCTGCAGTACAGCATAAACATATCTTTTCTTCTGCTCTGTTCCCCTCCCTCTTCCGTACAGAGTGTAAAATAAAGGATATATTTGTTTGCTGAGGCGCAGAGACCCTTTAAACAGCAGATAAGAGGCGCAGCAGCAGATAAATCTGCCTGATAAATGAACGCAATCATTTCATCCAGTTTTCTCCTCCTCCTCCCAGGAATCTGATGGAGAGATGCGGCACGACAAGAGGTAAGCCACTTCCACTTTTCCCTCCTCCCTCCATCACTCCCACAACTCCTCCTCCTCCATTCACTTCGCGGCTCTACCTCTCTCTCCGTTTTCTCCTCTCCCTCTCCGCCGAGTCTCCAGTCAGAATTGGAGGAGTCTTTTTTTTCTAAATGCAATAAGCTCCGAGGAGGGATCCACAGACACATGGTTTTTGTGATCTTATCTTTCCGAAAATGAGGCGAAAAGCTGCTAAGCGGTAAGGCTGTGATCCGGACATGACTGAGTGTAGTTGCTGTGACACATAATGACTGTTTGTAGCGCGGTTCCTCTGCTGTCCATGTGTTGCATAGTCACAGAGCGTCTGCAGAGACGCAAACGGTGCTACGATGACTAGAGGACGGGGAGGAAATTGAATGTAACTGCTTGTAAGTCACTGCAGCAAAAACAGCTGACGGTTAGTTTCACTTGCAGCAATTTTGCGCTTATTTATTCAATTATTTATCGTCTGTTGTCATTAGGATTTTATTAGTGTTCCTCACAGCCCTCAATTAGCTGCTGTATTGACGGGGAAGATGATATCACAGAGAGCCAATTACAGCTGAACAAGCACATCAAGAGGAAGAAAAAACTCAAAACGTTCCTCTCATTATGACCGACTGCTCACCTGGTGCAGACTAAATAAATATTTAGTTCAAAACTGTGGCATTTGGGTGTGAATGAGAGCTAAATATCTACTTTTTAAAGTGAATACAGCTTGTAAGTTTGTAAGAGAAATATTTAACAAAATATTTAGTTTGCATGTAAATATTTAGGTTGTAAACAGAATGTGAAACTTGCTAATTAAATATTTAGTTTGAAATTGTGGCATTTATGATTAGTTTGGAGATAAATATCTAGTTTTTAAACTGAAAACAGCTTGTAAGTTTGTAAACTAATTGTTTGGTAACCAGATATTTAATTTGTAAGAGAAATATTTACCTTGGTAATTAAATATTTAGTTTAAAACTCTGGCAGTTCAATATGGATAAGAGCTAAATATTTAGTAACTGGATATTTAGTTTGTAAGAGAAATATTTAAATTGATAGCTAAATATTTAGTTTCCATCTAAATATTTAGATTGTAAACAAAATGTTAAGCTTGCTAACTAAATATTTAGTTTGAAACTGTGGCGTTTATATATAAATGAAAGCTAAATATTTAGTTTGTAGGTAATGTTAAGCTTGCTAATTAAATACTTAGTTTGAAATTGTGGTAGTTGTATATGAATGTTTTTTTGTGATATTTTCTCGTACACTTCAAAAACGTAAAAAGTTACTAAATATTATTGTCTAGTTTCTAGTGCAAATATTTTAGTTCACTTGAAATAAGGCAAAACTTAATTGCTCAGCAAGATACAGTAGCTTGTTTAAGTCAATAATTATTAAAAACCAATTAAAAACATACTAGTTCTGTTGATTTTTTCCTCTTTTAACATGTAAAAATGTCTTGTTTTCTATGTATTGTTTTCAAAATTTCCCCATTTTTATAAACCTGCTTTGGTGTTTTTAGTAAACAGTTATTGGTTTCATCCATTTTAAGGAAGTATTAACAGAAAACAAGCTCCTATTTGTTGATGAAAAGTTAGTTATAACTTAGTTTAGTCTTATTTCAAGTGCTCTGGGACATTTAGACTCCTTTGCAGTGCATTTAGTTCGATTTTGCAAATATGTTTTGTTTTTTGTGATCTATTACAAACTCAAATTCCAAAATATAATTCAAAAATACGTCACTGATCCTAAAGGGAAATTAAATGTGTTGTTAAATGAAGTCAGATTCTTTAGAGAGTATTGTAGAAAGATTCCTCGTAGCAGTCTGTATCACAGCGAATCTGAAGAAGCCTCTGACTGAAGACACTCTGTTTTCCCATCAAAGTTTTTCCATTATATATGACAAAATGTAAAAAACATTAAAACAGGTAAAGTAGCTTATTGAGACATTAAATCTTTTGATTAGATCTCTAGAAATGTTTGACCTACTTTATTAAAACCATCAACACCTTTAAGACGTCACAAATCCACGACTTGAGGAAACTGCCTAAAGTGTCTTTGTTTATCCGTCTGCAGGCTTTCGCTAAGCCAGGCACGTAGCCCACAGCAGCAGATGCTCTGTGAAGCCTCCCTTCAGGTTCGCCTGGAGCATTTTACCACCTCCTTGCTCTTTCATTCTCCTGCCTAATTATTTCCAAGACAGGAAGATCAGAGATTTACGCAGGGAGGGCCACTGTAGCATCCGAAACGGGTTTCTGAACGACCCGTGTTGGAGAAAACTCCAGAGGTTTTGGATGTTTTTGTTTCTTTTCTTCAGCGTGAGAGAGAGAACCAGAACCAGGCACCAGTGTTTGAATTTTTTTAAATTATTTTAATTTTGACTTGTCGCCCTCGTCACTCCAGAAACTGTTTTTGATTATTATTATTGTAAAAGTTACACAGTAAAAAATTAACAACAATAATTTGGTTTGTTTAGCCTGTCAAAGAAAAAATGCTAATGATCTAACTCAAAACTAAGTAACCAGATTTAGGTCTGAAATTTAGTTTTTAAAGTAAATATTTAGTTTTAAAATTAAATGTTTAGTTTGGAAACTAAATATTTAATTAAGAAGATAATTAGTTCCCAAATAAATGTTTAACTTGGGGCTGAAATTTAGTTTTCAAACTAAATGTTTAGTTCCAAAATACTTATTTTCCAACCTAAATATTTTATTCAGACCTAAATATTTAGCTATTAGGTAAAATTTTTATATATTAAATATTCAGCTAAATATTTAACTCAATATTTAATTACAGGGTTGTAGCTATTTTAGCAAGCAAGGCAAATGTATATTTAGTTCCAAATGAAATATTTATTATCCAAACTAAGCATTTAATTTCCAAACTAAATATTTAGCTTAATATGTAGCAAACCAGCTAAATATTTAACTTGTTTCACTAATTAACATTTCCTGTAAACTGTCTTGTCATGTAGTTGATGTCAGAGGGTCGGGTATAAACTGGAAGGTCACTTTGGGTCGGTTTAGAAACAATCAGAACCAAAACAGTTAAGAACCTTACAACCTTAATAAAAAAAACTAAGTTTTAAAGAATAAGATTAGTGACTTTAGAGTTTTATAAAGTTGCCATATTTTTATCCTTTAAGCAAACTTGCTGTAAACTAGGACCATGTTGTCATGGCAACAACCCGTTTCTTTCAAAACCAGAAACTAATTTGCTCACATATTGAATTTAAACATACAGTATGAGTTGTTTGTCTTTTCTTTTTACTGTCGTTTTAAAGGTTATGAAAAGGCTGAAGAGCTGCTACTGTTTGTGAACAAAATAAAAAATCTGTTTCATCAGTGTTTTCTCTGATTAAACATTAAGGAAGAGGCTGTTATTATGAAAAATATTAAATTCATTGAGTTTGTTTTGTTTTTCACATCTTGATCTGATGAATAAGCACGGTTAGAAATGTTATTTTTATTTAATTGTGACTTTTGATTGTCTAATTCTGTTAGTTGGTTTTTACAGCAGGTTTGCTAGTTTTTATTAGTTAAATATGATTTTGTTTCAGCTCAATTTTATTAGTTATAGTAGTTGTTTTAGTTTTACATTCTTTGGTAAATTTTACGAGGAGAATTCAAAAAGGTATTGTGATTATTTATTGATCGATTACTCAACAGAAAATACAATTTTCAAAACATTTATTGAATTATTGTTTAACAACTGCTGATTAGTTTAATTAGTTGATTGCTTATGAGGCGGGAAATCATTTCATAAAAGTCTAATAAATTAATTAATGAACACAAAATGAATGTTATTATATCCATAATTTCTGTATGGTTTAGTCAGTTTTATAAAAGCATGTCAGTTCCAGATAGTCTTTCTTTATTAATTACCGTTTTATAAATGTCAGTTTTCGTCATTTTTTTCATTTAAGTTTGTTATATTAAGCTTGTGACTAAGTTGGTTCAGTCAGTTTTGTTTTGAAGGTTTTTAGGGAAGCTTTAACTTCCTGTCTCATGACTTACACTGCAAAAACAAAGTTTTCCCAAGTTTTTTTGGTCTAGTTTCTAGTGCTAATATCTTAGTACACTTAAAATAAGAAAACCAGCAAGTACCTTTTCAGCAAGATGTAGGAGCTTCTTTTAAGTCAATATCTAAATATCTATTATGACTTGCTGACTCAAAACAAGCTCTTATTTTTTGCTGAAAAGTTACTTGGAAGTTATTTTGAGTTTCAGACGTTTGCACTAGAAACTAAACCAAAAATACTTGGTAAAACTTTGTATTTTTGCTGTGTGGTTTCTGAATAGTAAAACAACAACAAAGCAAGTGTCTCTTCCAATATATACAGTAAAAAATAGCAGCTGACCAAATGTGCTGGAGCTCCACTTGGGTTGCTAGGTAACGGCGGGGCTGGACTGGGGTTGCTAGGTAACGGCACAACGTGACTCAATAAAAATAATCCCCCAGTGAAACTGGGACTTTTTCATCAATATTAAGAAGTTATATACATAAAACAAGCTCCTATTTCTTCCTTCAGTACTTCCTCATGTGTTTCTTTATGTACAGTCTGTTTAATCACGTGGATCAGTTCCTCATGCATGTGGAAAAACATTCATAAAACATTGTGCTTATACCCAACAGTCGGTCGTCTTACTTTGAATTTTCTCTCCCCTTTTTCTGCCAAAAACAACTGTGCTAATTATCACCTAATGAGCCAAAAAAAATGTAAAAAAAGATTTGGTAAATTCACTTATTTGAGCAAAAGCCTGTATGAATAACATCAGAACAAGACAAAGATAAATGCATAAAGTCAGGAGTCGTCCTGCTGTGACTCCCGCTGTGGCCTCTAGCTGCGCTCTGACCTGCTCTAAAAGCATGAAATAAGCTTCAAACAGCCGTCAAAAACAACCAAAAGATACTTTTCATATGTTTGCATGTGTTTGTGTGCAGGAACTAAGATCATTGTCATCTCCAGCTAATTGATGCTGATATGTTTTATCTTATTATGGATGTAAAAGCCACAATTATTTACTGTTATTTGTGCAACTTTTTAAATATTTTGTTTGGCCTGATTGGAGCGGGAATTATGCAAACATTTTGATGCTTGTTTAAAATACATGATTTTTACAACTCCAGCTGTTCAAGCCAGCAGTTCATGATAATTATATATGTTTCCATATCTAAAATTAGGAAATATTTTTTAACATTTTTAAATTTAATATAAATATCTCTAAAGCAGCACAACAAAATTTAGGATTTTGATTGCAAAAAATTACAAAAACCATTGAAAAATCTATTCTGTATATATGGATATTCAGATACTAAAGGCTTTGGTTGCTGCCCAAAAATTATTTTAAAATAAACTGGTAGTTATTTGTAACTTTTAACTTACAAATAATTTAAATTGAAATATGCCTTATAAATATTTCAAAATGTGTCATTTTGATTGCAAAAAAAAAATAATTACAAAACAATTTAGAATCCTGGAGGATAATTAATTTATCTGCATATCCAGACTTTGCTGCTGTCCAGAAATGGTTTTAAAATCAACTGGAAAGTTTTACTTAACATTTTTAGATTTCAAGATGTTGTGATATTTGGACTTTAAGTTGAGACATAAAGTTTTGATCAGCTTTCCTTCTTCCAAAGTGTTGACATGGCACATCAGTTGCAATAGTTGCCTCAAGGCAGCAAATCTGGTTGATTAATCACCGTTGTTGCTCCAGTGATTTAATCCCTAGCGGTGTTTTTCTGACATGAACAGGAGAGAAACGTGTTTCTGGAGGGAAGACACGTTTTGTATCCCCTCATGTAAAGCCTGAAATACGGTGAGGCAGCTGCAGCTCAGGAGGAAGAGCGGCTTTCCGATCGCTTCCATCCCAAGAGTCCCAAATCCAAATGCCGAAAGGTTGGTGGGTATGAAACGAAACTCTGCTTTGCCTCTGGTGCAAACATTGCTGCTGTGCATGTGCAGTATTTAAAAGAAAACTATTTTAAAGTTTGGGCATTTACCATATTATCATTTATCGTGATACATTTCTTATCAAAATAAGAATTTAGATGCATTATTGCCACAATAAATTCAAATTAATGCTGTTTAAAAGCTTCCAAAACTGTCTGTATTGTCAAGATTTATAGTGTTATCATTTTCTCCAGTGTATGTTCAATAAAACATGAATAAATATCAATAAATTTGAAAATACAAACACTTTGTTATGTGGCTGGTGTCCTAAAGAGCACCTAAAAATTATTTTTCGCGTAAGAGTAGCACTACTTCAATATAATCTAACTCAAGTAAAAGTAAAAAAAGTATTTGGTAAAAAGTCTACTGATTAACGGATCCAATTATCATTGAATTTTTAAAAATTCACCATAAGAAGGACCAAAATATAAAGTTAACTTATAATTTTAGTATTTTAGGACCAAAATGAAAATAATTCACATAAGTAACAAAAAAATAACAAAATTGGGCAAAATAATTTTTTTTCCAAATCAGTTTCTTTCAATAAGAAATGTATAAAACTTTAATAGAAACTGCAGGTGTGTGTTTGTGTCTGGGGAATTTTTGGTTAAAATGTTTGTTTTTCATTCAGTTGGTAGAAAATCCAGAAATTTTACTGAAGTAAGAGTAAAAATATTTCATAATATAATTACTCAAGTAAAAAGTACAGCGAAGTAAAAATACTTCTAAATCTCTTCCAGTTTACCACAATTCCTGCAGTAAATGCTCAGACATTATGAGTGGCGTAACATGGTTAGCTAGCAGCGTTAGCAACGGCGTCATTTAGCACAGCGTTAGCTTATGCTAACTGACAAATCATGTTCCTGCCGAACAACAATACCAAACACAGAACATTTAAGGGGCAGCAGATATTAGGATTTAGTTGTTTTGATAAAAATGCAACAATATTAACTGCATCAGATGTTTTCCTTCACAATAGTGAATTTTGCTGGTGGATAACTACATGGTCATAAACTTTCATATTGCCATTACTTTTTCATTATCAAAATGTAGAAGTTTTCTTTAATTACAACCAAATAAATGATTGCACCCAACAAAAACGCAGCTCCAGTTATCTTTCTTGCAGTAATAAGATGCTTAACTATTTACTAGAGAAGCTGATGTATTTGTGCTGCGAGTTCAGAGAAGATGGCACTGTGGTCATTAAAGTTTAATGCCCTTACTTGGCCTCTGTGAGCAGCGTATGTTGCAGGAAGCAGCTCCCATACTGCAGCTTGTTCCCAGTAAATCAACATGCTAACGTCTCCCCCTGGTATTAGGAAAACATATGTTGGCTGTTAAAGATCTTTATGAGTTTTCTCTGGCTCCTCTTCCAGAATTAAGCTGCAGGTGAGGCCATTATTGAGAAACAAGAGCAAAAGCAGAGAATGTGGTATTTTAGTCATATCATTTTAACGGTGTTGTGTTTTACAGCCATTTATTGTAGCCCCTGTAGAGCACGCTGTCAAATAACCGTGACAAGTTCGAAGGCATTTCAGATTAATGGGTTTACTCATACGTTCATCTGCACTACAAATTTGTCTGAAAACCTGAGGAATGCTGACAAAAGGGAATAGTGATTGATTTTCAAATCTTTTGCTGTCAAAATTTGTTCCATTTGCCAAAACAACACCTCAGGCACCATAATCTGTTTGTCTCTTAGAGCGTTGTGTCATTTAAAGGTGACCTTTCATACTTCTCTGAACAGGTTAGGATGTTTCTATGGACCATAAAAACATTTTCGTTACATTTATTGCACAACACCATTGTTGGATAATGAGGCCACGGCAACCCCAACTCAATGTTTACACTCCCTCTTGAAAATGGCGGCAAACAGATGCGCAGTTATACAACCGTATACCTTTAAAAAGCAGAAGTAGAGCCTCCTGCACAACCTATAAGAATACAGCAAGTGGTTTTAGGATGATAAGTCAGCAACAAACCATTGTCCAGCACACGCAATGGTAAAACCAGCTGACCAAATGTGCTGAAACTCAGCTTCGGTTGCTAGGTGACGGGCGGAACTCAGCTTCGGTTGCTAGGTAACAGATGGAACTCAGCTTCGGTTGCTAGGTAACAGGCGGAACTCAGCTTCGGTTGCTAGGTGACGGGCGGAACTCAGCTTCGGTTGCTAGGTAACAGGTGGAACTCAGCTTCGGTTGCTAGGTAACAGGTGGAACTCAGCTTCGGTTGCTAGGACAGCTTGAGCTTCATTTGGGTTGCTACGTTTTGGAGATTTTTTAACCTTGTTATTTTCCAGCGAGTAAACAACATTAAGTTATTGCCATAAAACTTTCTAGGTGTCCATTTTTGTATTTTTTTTAATGCTTGGGCTATTTTTAGAAACAGCAGAGTCCCAAATGGATGTACAAAAACATTCAAACTGTGAATTTTGCATAATAGGTCCCCTTTAAAGCCCTCACTGTACCCAGCAGGACAGCAGTAATTGTTTGCATATGCGCACACAACAATGCAGGAACTATTCCTGACCCTTTTTTGTGCTCCTTTCCTGCTACTAGAAGATAAGAAAACAACCATAGCAACAATATTAACCACGCTACCTGAAACAGCCATTGTTTCTTAAGCCAATGCTGAGAGGCAATTAAAAACAGTAAGAGTAGTCCTGGCATTAGAAGTGGCAGCCAGCAACAAAGCGTTTATTATGGCCTATTGTTGAACTGCTAGCCTGTCCGCTCTGATAAAACATGCTAAAACAATTTCTCGGTCTGTTTTGATGCCGTGCCTTCTTGGCTCTCAAGAACACCGCTTCAATATTAAAAGCCATGAAATGTGGCAAAATATTCTTGTCCCTTTCCAACCGTTGGCGTTTTGAGACAGAGATGAGCATCTAAAAGATGAAAATGTCATCAGCGTATATCTGTTGCAGCTACATCCCATAATGCTCAGAGAGATTGCAATGAAAGGTAAAGCAAAAAAGAGAAAGTGAAATAATGACTTCTGGTGTGATTTTCTAATAGTAAGGGTGACAGATTTATACATGAATGTTTTATTTAAACATATCAAACGAGATGTTGACATTTCTGTGTAATAAACTAGAGCTGTACGCTGCAAAAAACTAAATCTTACCAAATAATTTTTGTGTAGTTTCTAGTGCAAATATCCTAGTAGATTGGAAATAAGGCAAAACCAACTTACAAGTAACTTTTCAGCAAGATATAAGAGATTGTTTTAAGTCAATAATTCCTTAATAGTGATAGAAAAGTACTAGTTCCAAATCACAAAATCTTAATATGTACAACCTGAAATGAAAATATTAGCCTCTGAACTCACTTATTGTTGTCTTCTTTGCTTATGCTTATGAAAAAGGTGGTGCTGTTTGGTAAATGTGACGAAACCATAAATACGTCAAGAGCATTTTGAGTTATTTGCTGTGGATTCTCAGCTTTCCAAAGATGGACAACACATGGAAATCAAAAAAGAAGTTATTATTGCAAGTGTAAAAGTGTGATACTTTGGGGCTATTTGAAATTTAAAAACATAATACATATAATTATTTTATTTTAGGTGTTAAGATGCAGTTAGTCAGTGCGGGGCGCAGCACTGCTCACCGCCTCGTCACCATTATATAAGCACTCAGCACAGCCAGCATGATGGCACACTTTGTATGGAAATAGTATTCTACAAACAAAAGTTCTGCAATTCAACTTGATAAACTGAAAAATATTCCAACAAACATGAATTTCTCCCATCAAATTTGAATTAAAAAAATGCTTTTTTTTATCCCAATAAATCAGGGTGTCCAAAGTCAACAGAACCCCAAAAAATGTAGAAACAAATTGGGCTTGATTTAAGAAATTTATTCTAAGAAAAACATTTTAGACACTTTCTTTGAAAACACTCGCTATATTTATCCAAGTTTAATAAACTAAATAAAAGCTGACATAACATTTTCTGCACCTGTGATGGATAGGCCACATTTTTATCATGCTTGAATTGCAGTTGGGGGTCTGCAGAAAATCGCTCCAAGGGCCACAAAAGGCCCCCAGGCCGCACTTTGGACACCCCTGCAATAAAGGGAGACTAAAAACAATCATGTAAGTAGTCCTGGTGTTTTTTCTTTCCACTGGTATCTTCAGCTTTACTTAATACACTTATCCATTATTATTTTTAAACACAATCCTTTGGTAAGCCAACTGTATGCGTCACACTTTACAGTAATTAAACTGTCGTTTCCATGCAGCACCTTGCAGACCACAGTTTGAGAAATTCTCCTTTAAAATCTTAAATAAATCTGTGTTAGCTACAATTCTTAGAAAATAAGACCAAATCTAACTTTTTATACCGCTAAAGCTATAAAATCATGATCTAGCCTCTTGATGATAAGATAATTTCCCTATAACTATCTTCACAGCAGCTTTGAGAAATTATGTTTTTAGTTTCTCAAACCCTGTTAAATCAGAGAAGATATGTGGCCTTCAGTTTGTTCTGTTGTGGATTCATTTTTTACACCCATTGTGGAGCAGAGCTGCTTGCAATCCTCTTAACTAAAGTGGATTTTATCCATTTGAAAGAGCAGAGTTATTGTTCATTTGGACATTTTATCACAGGGCATTGCTCGGAAATGTGTGTGTTTTTGCACTGATAGCTGCAAGTCTCAGCAAATCTGATTTAATAAAGAGAGATGTGCAGCTCATAATTGCAAGTGACAGGTTATTAAGTTCTTACAGCGTGGGAGATCCAAGTTCAAGCCCCAGGAGATTAGCTGTAGTGTGCAAAATAAATGAATGCAACTGCTCAGACTCTTCCAGCACAACATGTTGATATTGAATTTATTTAGACAGAAGTATCTTCAAAATTGCTTAATAATTGAAGATCTGCCAACACAAAGACATAAAAATTAAGAGATAGCCTTATGCTAAGTGGTTTTCCACTTTACTCAAGATTGGCCGCTTAGCTTTTAGATATTCTCATGTTTTGTAGCTCATGTAAATTTTGTTTATTGACTAAATAAATCTGCTCTCCACTGAGTTTGTCTTGTGCATCAACTTCCACAGCTGCTGTGAAAGAGAGCTGCAAGCGATCCGCTTAAGAAAAATGATTATTATCCGTTTGAAGGAAGGTTTTTCTGCATTGTCTTACTTTGCACCACTCACAAATGCATGTTTACACTTAACAACGAGCCTCAATCTGGCCTTCATGAAGAGAAATGTTCACCTCACGCTTCAAAATGGCAGGTTATTACGTTTTTACAGTGCAGGAGATCCAAGTTCAAGTACCAGCACTGCTTCTGCAAAGCACAAAATAAGCTAATGCTATCAGCCAGACGATGACACAGCAACATTATGACCATGAATGTATTTAAAACAAGGATGTCTCTAAAATTATTTTTAAAAAATTTGATGTTTCTCTGGTGAAATTTTGCTCTTACTTTTTTTTTTTTTTTTTTTTTTACATTTGGACAGTTATGAAGTGTTTGTTGTTGTTTTTTAACAACTTTAAACAGCTGAATTAGCACCTCAAAGACTTAAATAACTCCTGAACTACGATCCCAAATTAAAAGGAAATTAAGAGCAAGGCTTCATGGGTTCAAAGAGCAGAGAAAGAAGCAGGAAGTTCAAGCCACTAGGCATCAAATCCCCTACTCCAGCGTCTCTCTAATAACACAAACAGATTTAAAAAGTAGCGTCAAAAACAAACGAGGTTCAATGCGACAGCCACTGGAACTGGGATTGATCGTTGCCAAGAGACTAATCTTGAGAGACTGGAGGTCCTCTGTTCCTCCTTCCTTCCACCTTTGGGTGACGGACATGATGTCCATAATACAGATGGAAAGACTTCGTAAAGGTTCCAAAGACACTTTTTCATGTTACTGGAATCCCTTTCTGGAACACTTTTCAAGGGCCAAACTAAGCTGAACAAACTTTTCCATAGACTCTCCCATTGGTCGCCCCCTAGTGTATGTATGTATTCTCTTGTATGTGATTATGTATACATTTACTGTGTGTGTACACTATATGTCAACTGTAATGTTTTATGTTTTGACCTGTGCATCTGGGCTCTGTTTGTTTGTTTGTTTATCTGTATGTTCTAAACTTTGAAAATTTTAAATAAAATATATATATAAAAAAATTTTAAAAAAACAAACGAGGTGGATTAGCAGTATTTGCCAAAGGCTGCTGGTATCATCCAGGACATGTTACTGTTGAATATTATCATCTCTGCTGCCTGGAAATGTAGCTGTTAGCATGTCGTGTTAGCATCTTCAGTCTTCAGTCAGAGGCTTCTTGAGGTTTGTTGCGAGACTGACTGCTACCAGACATCAACATCCACTTCACTCTTTGAAGAAACAAAAATTCTGAGTTAAGATAACATTTATCTCCCTTTAGGATGGTATTACTGAACTGAATTGAAGACAAATTCCAAAACAAACTATATTATTGCAAAAGCCAAAGTCCCCAAATATTTTACTCAAGTCAAAGTAGCACTACTTCAACATATTTTCATGTTGGAGCAAGAGTAAGAAAAGTATTTGGTAAAAAGTTTACTCAATTACTGAGTAACTTGATCAAATTATCAGTCATTTATTATTTAAAAATTACATCATCAGACGGAACAAAATATAAAGTTAAGAGGAAATTTTGGTATTTTAAAGGACCAAAATGACAGTAATTCATATATGTAACAAAAAATAACAAAATTAGGCATTTTTCTAAATCAGTTTCTTTCAATAAAAAATTAACGACAAATTTAACAAAAACTGCAGCTCTGTGTCTTGTGAACTTTTGGTTAAAATATGTTTGTTTTTCATTCAGTGGGCAGAAAATCCAGAAATGTTACTCAAGAAATACTTCATAATAATATTACTCCCGTAAAGGTAATTGAGTAAATGTAATTAGATGCTACCCTACAGATGACCTTAAACAAAGTAACAGATTTGGGAAATTACATCATGTTATTACACTATATGTTAATTTATTTGCTTAGCTTTTAGATTTCCTTTTCATGTGTTTTCAGTTTTTCAATTTTTTTAAAAATACAAAAGAAGTATATCTTTAAAAATGATCTGTAAGCAATTCTCTTAACTAAAACAGATGCTCTACATTTGGAGAAGCGATTTTTTTCTCTCTCTGCAAACATCATGTCGCCTTGCAAATGCATGTTTGCACTGATAGCAACAAGTCTCCACAAATCTGGCTAGACGAAGAGAGACGTGCAGCTCAAGCTCGCAAGTGACAGGTTATTAGGTTCCTACGGTCCAAGTTCAAGCAGAGGAAGCAGAAACCCACATGCATTAATCATAACTGATTTATTGAGAAATAACCTCAGAGGGCAGCTGGTCAATTTCTCTGTACTGCGGTTTGCTGCTGCTGCATCAACATCCTCACAGCAAGACAAGTCGTTTACCAATTCAGTTTAAAACTGAACATAAGACAAAAATGTTATATTTAGTTTTTATATCTTTTAAATAGGTGATTAAAGATGTTAGAAAATAAGTTAAAATCTTTAATAGAAAGTGCAAATTTCAACATCATCTACTTTTTTTATTTGTTGAATTTATGCAATTGATCCTCCAGCTCCAATCCGTCATACTCTGCAGACTCATGTTCTGAATGCAGATAAAATCAGTTTTTCTCTGCAAAGAATAAAATGTGCTGCTGAGTCTGTGAGACTTCAAAGCTGTTTTTCTCTGCTCTCTTGCCAGGGTCATCACAGATAGCCGGCAACTATCTGGCTCCCCAGGCAAGACTTAAAGCTTTGACTATTGGTATGCGGTTAGAATTCAAACCTCGGTTCAGCATTCAGTCGAGCAGCAACAACAGCAGCAGAAGTAACAGCCGCACACACATGCAAGCTGAGGCAGAGCGAAAACTATGAAAAAGATATATATTGGCAAAACAGCCCTGAAAAGCCAGAGAAATGGATGCAAACATCCAAAAAGAAGGTAAGAAAAATCGGCTTGGACCGTCATTTTAAACTTTGAACATTGTTCTCATTGTTCATCTGCACATCTTCTATTATCCACCATCTGCTCTCAGTTAAACAAACAAACCACTAATCTGATTATGGTGCTTTCTCTAAATGAAAAAGTGAGGAATCTAATGAAGTTAGGGTCATAAGCAGTGGCGCCCCTAAAGGGGGGGATAAGGGGAACAAAGACCACAACTGTGAAAAAAAAACCAGTTATCTTGCTGATTCTGCTTTGTTGTCTTTCCAACTGATTGTTTTGTTCTTGTGAAGGTCTGAAATAAACCTAAAGCTAATAGCAAAGCCAACATGTGAAGCTAACAGGTGAAGCTAAACATGTGAAGCTAACAGAGGAAGCTAACATGTGAAGCTAACAGGTGAAGCTAAACATGTGAAGCTAACAGAGGAAGCTAACATGTGAAGCTAACAGGCAAAGCTAACAGCTATTTTGCTGATTCTGCATCGTTGTCTTTTCAACTGATTGTGTTGTTTTTGCAAACGTTTGAAATAAACCTAAACCTAACATGTTAAGCTAACAGGCGAGGCTAGCAGGTAAAGCTAACAGGTGAATATAAATATTTTGCTGATTCTACTTTGTGGTCTGTCTATTTGTTTTCTTTTCTTGCGAAGATCTGAAATAAACTTCAGTCAATATACAGAAGTTTAATAATAAGCTAATATGTTTATTTCAGACCTTTTCTTGCGAAGCTAAGAGCTAATATATGAAGCTCTTAGCTTCATATATTAGCTTCATATTAGTGAAGCTAACAGTGAAGCTATTTTGCTTCGTTGTTTTTCTATATGATTGTTTTGTTCTTGTGAAGGTCTGAAATAAACCAAAACTTAAAGTTGACAGGTAACGCCAACATGTGAAACTAACAGGAAAGCTAACATGTGATGCTAATAGGCAAAGCTAACAGCTATTTTGCTGACTCTGAATTGTTGTTGTTCCATCTGATTGTTTTGTTCTTATGAAGGTCTGAAATAAACCTAAAGCTAACAGGTGAGGCTAACGTGTGAAGCTAACAGTCAAAGCTAACATTTGACGTTAACAGGTGATGCCAACTGTTGTTTTGCTGATACTGCATTGTTTTCTTTCCATCTGACAGTTTTGTTGAATTTCTGAAATAAAGCTCAAGCACTTTGAATTGCCTTGATGCTTTATAAATAAAATTACCTCACCTTACCTAACAGGTGAAGCTAACGTGTGAAGCTAACCGTACCTCTTAGTTGGCTGTGCAGAAACTTTGAGAGATGTTGTGACTCAAATATCCATCAGTTCAGCTGACAGTAAAAAATGATGCATCACTCGATCTTCAGTTAGTGTGTTTTTATTGTAAATTCTTAATTTTTTCTTCCATTTTACCATCTAGCTAAAAGTAGAAGCACAGAAAGCTTCTGCTCCACACTTTTAGACCTCTTTGTGACTCACCAGTGGTGTGTCTGTGGCAAAAATCCGGTCCTCTACATTCTGAGATTGGATTAGGCCGATGTGTAATGAAATTCACCGCTACACCAATGGGAGATTGGGAGATGTTTGTCCTGGTCATGCTGCCTCACCCTGAGTGGAACATTTTTAGTATTCTTCCTCCATCCACCTCCTCCTTCACATCTCTCTAAACCCAAACTGAGTTACATTTCACTCCCTCTGCCTTTCTTCGCTGTTTTCTCTCTGTTGTGATGACGAGATTCTCCTAACCGCCCCCTAACATCTGTTCAGCTCTTTCCACGACCACAAGGACGACCTCCGCAAGCGCCTGTCGTACACCACACACAAACTAGAGATGGTAGAGACAGAGTTCGACTCCACCCGGCAGTACCTGGAGACGGAGCTGCGGCGCGCCCAGGAGGAGCTGGAGAAATTCACAGAGAAGCTGCGCAGGTGTGTGTGTGATAACTAAATCATGATGTGCTATGTCAAATTACTGCTTGGTAGCACAAACAACATGCTTCTGTTTTAGGCCCTGTTTACACGACAACAATTTCTGGTGAAAATGGAAGAGTTTTGTTGTGTTTGAATACAAATAAAATCTGAGAGGAGACGGTTACACCTTCACAGGACATGATGTAGCACAATTTATCTTATTAAATTAGATTAATGTTATTAATACTCCTCTCACTCTTATGATCTCTAATCACTCTGCAGGATTAAATCTTGACCTTTGCATTAAGTGAATTAGCACTAAAAATGTACTTCAGTTAATGATTGGATCAAAAATCTGTGGGAACTGGTAATCAGCTTAATTTTATTATTAATCACATTAAGATCTAGAGTGCAGTGAAGCATTTCTTCTCTCTTTAGAGATTTCTTCTGTTTTTGCAATGAGTGTTATTACAATCAAGGACTTAAATATGTAATAATTACATAAAATATTTTACTGATTACTGGTTTTAAAGTTTTCACAAAATAAACTTCTTCATATAGGAGAAATTTTGACAGACAATTTGTTAAAATTCTTTGATTTTTAACTTGAAGTAGCTTTTAGAAAACGCAGCTAAATGAGGTGAAAGGTCAAACTTTAGATTTAATAGATGCAAAAATGAAAAGGGAAGATGAATGGAAAAAAGGTATTTTTCTACCAATGTGTTAGTATCTAATTTAAATTTTTAGTCCAGGTTATAGAATTTTAATGCCTTTAAAAGATTTAAGTGACGTTTAAAGGGGGCAAAATACACAGTTTGTATTTTTTTGTACTTCCATCTGAGTATCTACTGCTTCTAAAAACCCACCAAGACAGTTTTTGGTGATAAGTTAACAGAAAATGAGCCGTTTCAAAAACCTCCACAATGTATCGTCACAAATAAGCAGGAACTCCCCGTTACCTAGCAACCCAGCAGAGTTCCGCCCATTACCTAGCAACCTGAGCTGAATTCCAGCACACTTGGTCAGCTGGTTTTACTGCTGAGTTCAATGGTTCCTGGAAAAGACAAGTGTTTTGTTGTTGACTCTCGATCCAGAAACAACTTGCTGCATTCTTCCTGGTTGTGCAGGAGGCGCCACTTCTGCTTTTCAAAGATGTATGGTTGTATAATTGCGCATCTGTTTGTAGTCAAAAATTTTCAGATGCGAGTGTAAACATTGATTTGGTGGGGATGGCCAGCAGCTTACTTGGATTTAAAGTGACAGAGCCCTAAAACAGACAGGCAGAACTGAACAGACTAAAATCTCATCATCCAAGATTAATTTTGTCCAAAAAAAGTAAAAAAACATGTTTTGTATCACCCATAGATCTCTCCTAATCTGTTCAGGGAAGCATAATAGGTACCTGCAAGCTTTGAGTTCATTTACCAGCTTGGTAAATAAACTTCAGAGCACCAAGATTAAAAGCACCAGGATAGTGAAATAGTTTAATGTTTTCTGCAGCCACAGTAAAAATCAAAGCGATGAACCTGCTCTCTCAACAAACGTTCCTATTTTGGCAAAAAGAAAAGGGAGAACGCAGATAAAAGCTGTATAAAAAATGTTCAGTCCCTATTTATTATTGACTTTTTAACTCCAGAACGTTTCTGATTAGCTGATTTCTGTCGCCGCCCTCAGCATTGCCTCTGAAGATGACAGATTTTATTTCCCCTCTTTCTCCTGGCTTTACTTTGTTATGTCCAATTATAATCCTTATTCTGCCTCTCGCGCCTCTAACAGGCCTGAGTTTTATGGCTTGTTTTGTTTATGGTCTCCTGCGCCCACACTCCCCAGATCTGTCCGGTTAATGGAGCCATAAACGGCAGTTTATAAAACACGAGTTAATATTATAATATGTGCTGAATAGAAAGGCGAGGTAGTAAAAGAAATGCTTTGACTGTAACTATTGATCCTTGGAAGTTTAATAAGAATACTAGAAGCAAGCCAAGGAGAAAAAAGGCTGCACAAAAAACAGAAAACAAAAACTTTTACTTTTTACCTACTTAAATGTGGTTGTAACTGATAGATGTGAGCAGAAAGAATCTCCTGTAGCTGTCTGTGTTACAGCAGATCAGAAAAAGCCTCTGATTTGTAGCATTCAAATCTCATAAAGCCAAAATTTGGGTTGAGTATCTCGAGCCTTCGCACAATAATCTCCAGAGGTTTAAAACAGTCCCCATTATACTAAAGTGATGCATGGATGACATTAAAAAGTAAAAAAAAACAAAAAAAAAACAACTATGTCACGTAGAAGCTGTGTTTCCATTGACCGTATAGTTGCGCAATTTGGAATTATGAAAATAAATGTTCTTAATGGAAACATGCAAATTTAGAAAATAAAAATGTTTTTGCACTTTATGAACTCAAAATTAGTTAATTTCACAAAACAGAAACAGTTTTTTCGCATCACATCAATCATGTGATCAACAACCGGATGTTACTACTGGCGGAAACGCCAAAAAAGACAACAGGAAGTAGTTGGAGGATTATGGTGCAGTTTGTTTTTAATGATTTAAACTTATTGACATGTAATTTTATTTTAATTGTGTTTCTCTTTTAATGGAAAAGCTTAAGTTGCAAAATTATGTTTTTATTTTCGACAATAGTGGAAAATTGACAAAGTTTTGCTAACATAGAAGTCCAGAAATCTGATGACCACGTTTTTACTCACTGGTTCTGATCTGTCATCAGCTGTTTAGAAGCTAAAATAAAAAAGAATTTCATAGTCTGTGAATGCACCACACCTATCAAGTTGCACTAACAACTCTTTTTCCAGTGGAAGAATACTCAAAGTTAAATATTTTCTGTATCAGTTGAAGAACCGGAAATAAAAAAGCTGTTAAAAGCTCCATAGACAGGGACAGTTCAACAATCCACACAGCAATGTACGTACATATGTATGAAATTCCAAATCACCCAAAATCTCTCAGGGCACAATGATTATCATTATTTTATATAATTCTTTTTATGAATGCTTTAGTTCATATTTTTCTTGTTCTTTATTGATTTCTCTGTTTTCTTTGGATTTTTTAGGATCCAAAGCAGTTACTCGTCTCTTCAGAGGATCAACCAGGATTTAGAGGACAAGATGTGCAGGACGGTAGGAAAACCTGATATTTTATAACAAAATCTCACCTTATTTAACTTTAGAAAACATTTCTGTCAAAAGGTGCAATCAAAGTCTATTGATTATATATTTAATAGATTGGTTTTGACTTCCCCTTCTTGTCCAGTTTCTCGGTTTTTACATAAAAACATTTCATTGTTGCTTTTTAATGTCTTCATTCTCTGAGAGTTTTCACGTCTGAAATGTTCCTCTTCATAAATAATATATATTATTTTGATATAATGTGCTGAATTTTATTCAGATGGAATATAAATTGAAATTTGTAAATATAAGTGCTTTGGAAATTCATGTGTTTTCTTAAGAAATTACCTCAATATTAATTGTGAATGTGTGTTGTGTTGTTTTTCTGGTATTTTCAGGAAAAAAAGTATTTTAGTATAATTTTGAAAGGCACATTAAACATATCTATCTACTTTGGGCTGGAATTACTTCAGTCAAAAACATGAAATTGTCCAGTTACCAGGAAACCAGGAAAGTGTTAGTTTCTGTTTTTCATCTCTGAGGTTACAGTTGCCTTGGCAGCTTTTCTTTCCTGATGTTTCATGATTGTTACGCTCACAGATTTAGCATATCTGCAGCCACATCACCACATTTTGTCTCTAAACTGTGTGGAAATCCCAGTAAATCATCAGTTTATAATGATTCATATTTAGATGCCCAACTCTGCCATGTGATTGGCTGATTTTCTGTTTGTAATAAAAGCCACAACTTAGTTTTACTCAAGTAAAAGTATAAAATAGCCAAGAAATTACTCAATTAAGAATAAAAAAGTATTTGGTAAAACTTCTACTCAAGTGCTGAGTAACAGATCTAAATATCAATCACTTAATATTTAAAAATCACATTATCAGACGAACCAAAATAGAAATTGAAGTGGAGGTTTTAGTATCCTAAGTGTGAGAGACACTGAATTTATTAGTTTATTTATTAGTTTATTCTTCAGGTACAGAGTGTGACAGGCTGAGATTTTGTGTTAAGGTAAATAAAACCTTTTTTTTCTTCGCAAAGACACCTCCAGATGTCATCTGTGCCTGACCCCAGCAACATAAGGAGGAAAATGACAATAATTCATGTAAATATTTTAAAAATAACTAAGATTTTTCAAATCAACAAAAACTGCAGGTGTGTGTCTGGTGAATTTTTGATTAAAACATGTTTGTTTTTCATTCAGTCGGTGGAAAATCCAGAAATGTTACTGAAATAAAAGTAGAAATTTCTTTTGAACTGTTACTCAGGTAATTGAGTAAATGTAACCTGTTACTAGCCCTGGATCTCCCATAACTGTTACTCATCTTTAATTCAATAAGAAAGCTACCAGTCATGTTTGTATGAAGGTTCAACTTCACATAAAAAAATCAATCTCCCAGTTTTCAGATTTGCTCAGACGAGTAAAGAAAAAGAGTCTTATATTTGTCCAGCCCTGTATAATATGATATTGTTCTCACACTTTAATCAATGACCCCATGAAATCTTTTCATCTGCGACTCTTTAGAAAAACCTAAAATGCCCACCAGGATTTTAAAAACTGCTGAGGTAGAAAGAAAAACCTAGTGAGGATAAATACAAGCACCTCACATTCTGATATAATACAGAGATTATAATAAATGATATACTCTAACAATAAATTAACATCTTTTCTGGATAACAACTGTTCTCCGCTGCATCTAAGAGATTAGAAACCCGCTAAAATCAATTCAGCTCACCTGTTCAGCAGAAACACACTCATCTCTCACAGCAATTACACGATCAAAGGTTGCTTCGTGAAATCGATGTCTGAAGTAATTGTTCTCAGCTGCTGTGCAACCTTGTTAGGAAACTGTGAGAGTTAACAGTTCAGCTCTCTGATCAGAGCAGGTCAGGAGATTCTCAGCCGTTTTCCTCCCAGTTTTAAGCTATGGACTCCCTGCATGTTATTGTTTACATCTGGAAATTTCGAGCATGCGTACAACGTAGGGCAAAAAGGACGATTCTTTAAATTGACATCCATTATATCCGCGCTGGCGCAGTGGAACGATTCCATTAGCTAAATGGAGATGTAGGTAATAGTGATTTAGTCCAGTGCGCCACAGCAATAGGAAAAATAACCTAGAAAATCACCATAGAGCAACTAAAACCCACTATTTTCTCACTTTCTGTGTCGGCTAAGCTACACACAGACTCGTTGTCATAGCAACAGACAACAACGCCACTCTATGTGTCAAGATTCAAAAACAACAAAAAAAAACAATCAGTCAAACATTTCCCACACAAGTAACAGAACATTCAGTCCGTTACGGTTTCATGTTCGTAGGCTCGGTGTTTATTTTTGCGATTATCAATAAGTGATCGCTGTGTTAGCTTAGCTATCTCTGCTAGTAGCTAAGCTAACAGTAGCTTAGCTACCTCTGCTAGTAGCTAAGCTAACAGTAGCTTAGCTACCTCTGCTAGTAGCTAAGCTAACACAGGCTCTTGATTAGCCATTTTAAACACCCTCTCTACTGATGATCGGTCAGAGTTGATGGTCGCCTGCTTTCATTATTTAACAACACTGAATTTCTCATCACATCTACATGTTATGGTTCTCGTAGTCAAGCTAGCATAGCTACTACTTCCCTCACCCTTGCATTTTTTTTCTTAGTTAAAAGTTTTTCCTGATGTTGCTATCTAGTTTTCATAGAGTATCAAAGCAATGCGTCCCTTTTTCTTTTACATATCAGGCATACTTTTAAGTTTTAGTGTGTAATATTGACAACTTAACAGAAAAAAAACGATGGTAGTCATCGATAGCAAGCAGTCACTGGTCATAACTGGTATGAAAATTAAATTTGTAAGAAAAAAAAAAGAGAAAAAAACTTTAATGAGAAAGTGGGTCAAAATAATTACATTTAGGTACAAATTTATGCAATCAATCTACCAGATTGAGGTCTGGGCTTTAACTATTCCACTTCAGAACCTCCAGATTGTTGCTTTTAAGCCATTTAGTTCCAGCTGGATGCTGGAAACAAAATATCCTCTTAGATTTCCATATGTCTTACTGCATTCATTTTACCTTCACTTATTTGATATGTTATATATTCGTCAATATTTAGTCTTTGTTTTTTAGATAAATCAAAATATTTGTATTTGTAGAAAATATATTTTCACATTAAAGTTGAAAAGCTTTTTTATGGATTTTGTTGCTTTTCTTACATTTCTTTCAGTACAAAATCTGCCATTTCTAATTCTCTATGTCTCAAAGTGCAGCTGGTTAATATTTATTGCTTTGTTTTGTATGAATAGACTGAAAGCTTACATAATTTTCCTTTTATTTTTTTATCACAACACCCCTCATGGATCATTGTGTTCTGGTGATGTGAAGATGATTTTGACTTTTCAAACAGATTATGTGCTGAGCTGAAGTCCTTCATACCAGGAGACAGTAGCCTGTGAGATTTATTTTTATTTTTTACAGTCAGGCCTCACTGGGTTTGTCATCTCTTTTGATGTCATATCATGCAATGACATTTTAAGGTTAGGAACATGCACCTTTTTTAGAAAACAGCACCAGAAACCAAATCAAATCCGACATTTTATCAAAAGATCTGATGGGTCAGAACTGCGGAGGTCAATTGAAAATAATAACAAAGAATACATTTTATTTATAAAGAGCAAAGTGAGAAATGAGGAGAAGTGAGAAAATGTCTGCAGGAATGACTCTGAGAAAATCATTCCAGCTTTGATTGGGATGTGAGTAAAATGCATAAATTAGCATTTCTTCAAATAACCACCAAGCTTAAAAAAAAATCTAGTTTTAGTAACGCTTGGTGATTTATTGTTGTAACATTTAGAAATTTGGAGCCTCTCTTTTCAGACACTGTTTATGCGTGAATAAATTTACATTCCTGTTGCGTTTTTATCTGCTGTGTCCAAAATATATTCAGCTTTTACTTAAGAAAATGTAAAAATAAACAGAAAACAGACTGTATAAACAAGGAAATATGAACAGTAAAGGCTTTAATGTTTAACTTTGCACAAATAATTTATAATTAATTCCATGTTGGAGCTGTACAGGCTGAAAATAATTTTTTTTCTCCTATTCATCGCAATCTGTCGCAGTGTTGGTCAAAATGTGTGCAAATTATGGTGACTAAGCTTTTACAAAAATATATTCAAAAACTAACATTGTGAAACCCATGACTTGGTGACAGAGTAATACATAAAACTTTACAAAAATGCAGAACTTATAAACACTTTTTAAAAATTACCTAAACTCTTTTAAGACAACAAAAAATCAGATACTTAATTTTTATTTTACATTTAAATACTAAATTATGTTTGAAAAAAGTCAACAAGTCTGACTCATTTTGTAAAAAAGTTCAGTTGAATGATGAATGTGTTGTGAAATATTTATAAAATATATAAGTTGAACAATTTTTTGGATTACAAGAAGCAAAAAAGTTTAATTTGACCCAAAGTGATCTTTGTTTTTATTATTATTATTATTATTTTTTTTTTTATTTTTTTTTTGTGCAATTTTTATTGCAAAAAAAATAACACACAAACCTTCTGCACTGAAAAAAAATTTAAAGTTTGAAAGTAACAAAGTATTCTCCTGCTGCTGCATACATGTTTGCAATTTTCTTTAAAACCAACTTAATTTAGTTAAAATGACACTTTTCTTATGAGTTTGGAGGAAATTGAAGCCTGTTTAGATTATAATCGCTATAAAAAGTTGTAAAACATGGCTGCAGAACAATAGGTCATAATCACAATCAGAACTTCAGTTTATTTAACACAAATGAAGTAGAAGTCTGCATTAAAAATGATTCAAATTACACCTCTGTGCAGAGTTTGGAGAAATGTCAGAATAAAGAATCATCAGTCTGATTTACTGCTAAACATGGCAGATTTTAATGCTGGCAACTGGAGACGTTTTTCCTCTTTCTGCCTTAAATGCTTGGCAGGTTTTTTTCTGCAAACATTTGGCTGATGAGGAGCAAAGGGGAGAAATCCTCCCAGCGTCAGCAAACTTACTTTACATAAACAGCGCAGGGAGTCAAACGCTCCACTGGGAAGGTTTGGAAGTGTTTGGGATGAGCCTAATTAAACTTAAGGGCATAAATGGGTAGCTAAAGATACAAAATATGTTGGAAAAATGGTAAAAGCGTTAATATTTGCTAAAAAGAAGTGTTACAACAATTCTGATTGAGAAAAACTAAACCAAAGCAACATAAAATAGTAATAGAAAATGAAAATACATCTACTAACTTGTCCATTCACAATAAAAGAAAATGGGAAAGTACATATTTATTTATTTTTTTGTTGAGTATAGCTGTATTTCTGCTGACAATATAAAATTGTGCAATTTCACTGCAAAAACAATTTTTTTATCAGATAGATGTAGCTATCCAGATGCGCTAGCACAGATCAGACCGGTCCAAATAACCAAACAGATTGTACAAAAAGAAGCATAATGTGGAAAAAACCAGAAAATCTGACAGAGGAATTTTAATTGTAACATGTTTAGTAATATTCCAAGTGCACTGCGCCGTTTCCTAGCAACCCCAGCTGAGCCCGGAATGTTACCTAGCAACCCAAGCGGTGCTCCAGCACGTTTGGTCAGCTGTTATTTTTCACAGTTTTGCTTTGTTGTTGACTTACTATTCAAAAAAAGTATTTTTGGTCTGTTGTAAATATTGTAGCAACTTGAGAAAAGACAAAACTAACTTATAAATAACTTTTCAGCTTGTTTTATGTAAATAATTCCTTAAAATTGCTGAAAAAGTACTTGTTCCATTGGCAGGTTATTTCACTTATAACAAGACATTTTTCCTGTATTTTAAATTGCACTACAAACCAGACTAAGAATACTAAGATTTCTTATTTTGCAGTGCATTTCTTGGAAGCTGAGTCTAAATCCAAAGTTTTTTCAGTAAAATCTAACGCTACATAAATGTGATATTACACGTTTTTCTCCCTCCTCCTCCATCTTGTCCGTTGACTCGAGCTTTTGATTTCCTCGCTGCTGTTTGCAAATCTGGTTTCTCCAGGCCACTCCAGGGTATTGCTGGTGTTTTGATTTGAAAATCCTCTTTAACAAGGTCAGAAATCTGCTTTGTTCCTTTTTCCTCTAAAATAAGAGCGTGTTTAAAATGGAGTAGCGAGTTCTGTTCTCCTCTCTGAACCAGCTCACTCTGTAATTGCCCCTCTTGGGACTCAGGCTTCATTTACTGCCCAGTGAGGAGGCAGAATCTGCTGCAGAATAAGTGAAACAATTGAAGGTATCTTAGAAAACAAACTTCTTCTTTTGTTTTTCGTCCTGTTACGTCAACAAATCTGTCCAATCCGCCACTAAAACAAAGTTCTTCAAGTTGGTTATATAAAGATTTTAATCCACTAAGTTTCAATGTAATTACAAGAAGTTACAATCAAAAGAATGAAGTGAGACTTTGATTCATTAAAGCGCCATGTGGTGACTAAACAAATCCCTTTTCACCCACTGGGTCAATTGCTTGTCCAGATTTGCATATTCGTTTTCCTAGATTGTGTCGTCTTTCATGTTTGAAGCCAGCTGATAAGGATGTTTTGGTGATTACATGTTGCAGGAAGAGATATTTAAACAAACCCCCACCCATCACACAATACAGTACAAGATAATATTCATAATTTTAAGCCTGCTAAGACTGTCCTTTGTTCCTTCCTGGAGTCAGTTTGCTGTTTCTCTGGGATTATGTACAGTAAGATCATTACGTTTTCAACATGTTCAAATATATACTTAAAGGTGCAGTATCATGTATTTTTCAGGCATATAATTCCATTTTGTAGCACATTTAAGTAACTATATCACCTTCAAACATGACTTTGTAATTGGGCCTCTGTCTCTTTAAGAAACTCCTGCTCTTTCTGAAACTCCGCCTTCAGGAAGTCATCACAACATGGCTCCTCTATTAACCCTCTATTAACTGTGGTGAAGCATATGAGGTTCTGTGGGGTTGTTTTATTTTCCAAACATTTAAAAGCAAAAATCAGTGAACTCTACCAGAAAACTAAAAATTTGTCATCGTTTGGGTTTTTTTGCAGGATAATGATCTAAAAAAATAACCAAACCAACAAAGAAACGGCTCAACAAACATAAAACCAACCATCTTCCACAGAAATCTCAGTCCCCAGACCGACATGCAATAGAAAACTTTGCAGTAATTTGTTTTTTATTTATTTCTAACATGAACTTTTTTGGCATTTCAGGCATTCCATACAGAGAAGCTGGTTCCCTACATGTGTCAGCGCAGATTTGCTCCTCAAAAAATATACATCTAATTATAAATCCTAACTTGATTGACTTTATTAAATCAAGACTAGATCCATCGTTAAGTAGGATCCAGTCTTACTTTCATGACTTACTAAATAAGCTACCAGATGCTAGCAGGTTGTTTACAACTAGAAACACTAAAGGTAGGTAGAAAAAAATTGTACTAAAGTAGAACTACTTCAACATGTTTTTACTCAAGTAAAAGTAAAATGTTGCCAAGAAATTACTAAAGTAAGAATAAAAAGTATTTGATAAAATGTCTACTCCAGTGACTGATCAATTTATCAATCATTTAATATTTAAAAATTGCATTATCAGATGGACCAAAATATAAATTTAAGTGGAAATTTTGGTATTTTAAGGACCAAAATGGCAATATTAAAAAAAATAATAATATGTTTCTAAATCAATAAAAATCTTATGAAACTTTTAACAAAAACTGCAAGTGTGTGTCTGAGTCTGGTGGATTTCTGGTTAGAACATGTTTGTTTTTCATTCAGTGGGTAGAAAATCCAGAAGTTTTATTCAAGTCAGAGAAGAAATACTTTGTAATTACTCAAGTAAAAGTAAGAAGTACAAAACTGATCTACAAGAAGGTTTTCAGCAAGAAATAGGAGTTTGATTTAAGTAAATAAAACCTTAAAATCAATGAAAAAAGTATTAGTTATGAGTGAAATAATCTGCAACACATTTTAACTTATAATATGATTTTAAAAAATGGCAGATTATTTCACTTATTACTAGAACTTTTTCCACAATTTTAATTACATTTTTAAATTATTTTTTTTTTAACTTGAAACAAGATCCTATATCTTACTAAACAGTTACTTGTAAGTTAGTCTTATAGTTTATTTATAGCAGATTATTGAACACTTAATCAAACCAAACTGAAATCTAAACTGAGAATCAAAATGTTAATACGTACTGTAAATAATGATTTTTATAATAAAATGTACCAAAATGTTTAAACTTTAGAAAGGAAAGAAGCTTTATTTCAGTGTTTCAATGAGTTTCAGGTGCAAAATAAAGAGCAAATAATTGCGATGTTCAGTTTTTGTCCAGTTTTTGGAGATTGATGCCGTTAATTTCTGCTGTTAATAAAACTCAAATGCTCTCCAACAGTAACGGCTGAAAAGCCAGTAAGTGTTTCATTTATCATTTTGTCTTCCTGGTTTTATTTTCGCCTGCTCCCGCTGCGTCTTGTTCTTGTTCTCCCAGAGTAATTGATACGATTTGAGCTCTGCCAAATGTAATCTTCTTTTAATTAAGTCGTGCTGGAAATGTCACTTTCGGACTCTTTCTTGTTCTCAGTTTTCTTTTGCTTCTTGTCGTTTTTAACGTGACATTGGTGTCTTTATTTTCATTATCTCAACTCTTTCCTTTAACTCTTTGCAACTTTCACCTATAACTTATTCCAGGGTTGTCCAAAGTGCGGCCTGAGGGCCATTTGTGGCCCTCTGACTGATTTTGTACGGCCCCCAACTGCAATTCAAAAATGATACAAATTTGGCCCGTAGATGCAGATGGAGACTTTTAATTTGTAATCAGGGTAAAAATTATTACCAGCATAATTTTTTTACAAAGGAAAATGAAAAGTACAACAAAAACTATTTGTGTTTTTATAATCAAGAGACTTTTACTGAAAAGCCAACTTTAATTTTCAGTAAAAATTTCTGCCAAAAATTTCAGAAATTTTGAGAGTAATCTGACATTTTCTTTAAAAAAAAAAAAAAAAAGGAAATTTGACAGGAAAAAAATCTAAGTTCTAGATTAATATAAGAAATTTTCTACAAAAAAAGCATGAAAATTTCAGAATTTCAAATGTTGGAATTTTTGTTAAAGAAAATTTCTGACTTTTTGGCATTTACTCCTTTTTTTGTCAACATTTAACCTAAAACAGAGCCGTAAAAATCGCTTTCAAGTTTTGGATCTTCAATAAATATATTTCTTTTCGACCGCCGTCTCCTGCAATAAGTGTTTTATTAGTTATTCCCTTTTTCACATGATATATGCTAGCCTCTGCTAAGTGTAATCTTCTTTTAATTAAGACGTGCTGAAAACATCACTGTCAGTGTGACTTTAAACTTTCGTTTTTCTTGCCCTCCTATCGTTTTTAACATGACTTCGCCGTCATTGTTTTCATTATCTCAACTCTTTCCTTTAAATCTTCCCAACTTTCATCTAAAATCTACTGACTCATTCCTGTTTTTTTCTGCTTTTGTCTCCAATTTCTCCTGTGCTGTGCTTCGTCCGTCCTTTCTCTGGCGCTGCAGTCTCAGCACCATGAGGAGGAAAAGCGAGCGCTCAGCCGGGAAATCATTGTTCTCAACAATCACCTCATGGAGGCAAAGATCACCATCAACAAACTCAGAGAGGACAATGTGAGTAAGCGCCTCCCAGGAAATGATTTCTGCAGATTTGAGTTTTCTGAATGAAACATTTTCCACAAATTAAAAACCCACCCAAAGCATTTTTTAGGAGGGGACAAATCTTCGTTTTCTTTGCTTGGTCAGTGATTTTTTTTGGAAGCAGAAATGACAACTCTTCAAAAATCTGCTTTCTCCCTCTAACTATTGATGCTTCAAGTCGTCACCACTGTATTTCTGCAGCATCCTGGATATTTGCGCTTCAAGGTGCCACAGCAGATAGAGGAATTAACGCTAAGCCACTGGGTGTTTTATAGTGATTATACAGAAATCAATGAGCTTCCTCGGGGTGGGGAGAAGTCGGAGTCTGATTCTCAGCTCAAGGGCACATGGCAATCTAGTGCCTCGCTTTCTTTGAAGTGATTTTACTGGCTTTCTGTGTGCAGCCTCTAAGTTGGGTTGGGTCTTTTTTCCTTCCTCTTTCTCCTCCGTGGCCCTTATTAGCACTTCTGAGGTACATAGCACTTTGCCAATTCCCCTCGATCCATCTGAGCCAGCAGTTAGGCAGACATTTCCTCCAGAGAGAGTGCAGAGAGAAGGAGTCGTGCAACGCTTTGACTCCTCGTAGATTGCTTCTGGTTTATTTTTTGTCAAACTTGATGCTTTAAATGGGACCTTTTATGTAACATTCACATTTTGGATGTTTTTATTCTTCCATTTGGGTCTTAACTGCTTCTAAAAAACATACTAAGTGTTTAATAAAATCACCCGATTAGCTAATGGCTTTTTGGTGTCTGGAAAACGAGCGGTTTCACAAACCTCCTGATTGGTAGGTCATGCTTTGCCGTTACCTAGCAACCAAACCGGAGCTTCAGCACGGTTGGTCAGCTGGTTTTACCGCTCTACACTTCAAAAACACAAAATCTCACAAAGCATTTTTGGTCTAGTTTCTAGTGCAAATGTTTGAAATAAGACTAAACTAACTTATAAGTACATTTTCAAGAATATATAGGAGTTTGTTTGTTTTTTTGTAAATAATTCCTTAATATTGATGGAAAAAGTTGTAGTTTCACTGGCAGATTATTTCACTTACAACAAGGGAAATTGTTTTGCTATAAGTGAAATAATCTGCCAACAGAATAACAAGGCAGTTTTGCAAAATAAACCAATTTCAATACTCCAGAAAAATCTCCGTATCCTAGTGGAAGAAAAAAAAATTAGGAGCTTTACCAAGCTCCTATATATTGTTGAAAAGTTATGTATGAGTTAGTTTTGTCTTATTTCAAATATTTGCACTAGAAATGACTTTGTAAGGCTTTGTGTTTTTGCAGTGTATGCGCTGGTTAATATAGTTGCTGTGGTTGTTTTCTTGTCTACTAGCAGCAGGAAAGCAGCACAAAAACAAGACAGGAATAGTTCCTGGATTTTTATATCCTCAAATGCAAACAAATACTCTTTAAAAGAGAACTATTTAGCAAAATTCACATTTTCAATTATTATTATTTTTTTTACATCCATTAGGTCTCTGCTGCTTCTAAAAGCAACCCAAGTGCTTAAAAAAACAACCAAATGTTTTTTGGTGTCTGGAAAATGAGCTGTTTAAAAAACCTCCGGAATATAACGTCACAAATCAGCAGGTAATGCCCGTTACCTAGCAACCCCAGCTAAGCCCAATCTGTTACCTAGCAACCCAAGCAGATCTGCTGCACGTTTGGTCAGCTGGCTTTACCGCTGTACAATGGCTGCTGGAAAAGACAAGTGTTTTTTGTTATTGACTCGCCATCCACAAGCCACTTGCTACAATCTTGTTGATTGTGCAGGAGGCCGCACTTCTGCTTTTCAAAGACGCATGGTTGTGAAATTGTATATCTGTTTGCATGAGTGTAAACGTTGAGTTGGTGAATCAGTAAATTTAAACTATTATTCCAACTATCATTGACTTTAAAGCTGATAATCCAACAAATGACACAGATTACTGGAATAAAACCATTATAATTCAAGATAATTTGTCTATTTATAGAAAGAATCAACACGTAAGATTGAACTGTTTAAGGATTGTGAAGAAAAAAAATCCCACCTTACATTAATTAAGCAATGCAAAATGTAACAGTTGGTTCATGCAAATATTTGTTTAAAAATGTAAAGTTTGCTTTTTGGCTGGTTGGTAAATATCGTCAGAGCTGGTCTGAAACTGAAGCACTTGGGAGGCTACAGTGTTACAAGAACTGACCTTTGTAAAATGAACAGACCCACCAGGACAGAAAAATGCTGTGAAAAAACACACGCATGAACAAAGGGAGAGGAAACCACATAAACCTTCATTATTATTTGGGAAATATTAATTAAAAACCAAAAAAAATCATGATTTCATGAGACGGAGCGCAGAAGGAGGAATAGTTTTCTCTTGCTCTCTGTTCTGGAGGGCGCAGATAAGTGAAAGTGCTGCTTTAAATGCTTTAACAAGATTAGCAAAGTCTGCTCTGCATAGATAGGAGACGTTCATATTAAAAACTGGTGATCGTTTTAACAGCCTGCAAACCGCTAATGTCAGACCAGCTAAAAAATATGACAGCATAACAATAAATCCAATACTTTCAGCTGGATTTTATTCTATTTTTCAGAAATGAAAGAACTAGTTTAGTCGTTTAGTGTTGGCTTTAACGCACATATTAAATATTTAAATGTTTTACAGTCTGGGTGATTCCAGCAGCTTAATGCTGGTCTGTTTTATCCATTACCAAACCAAATTAAATGTGTTTGAGTCACTTTTCAGCTCCTGGCTGTTGATTTTAAGTGAAATAATCCCTCAGCATGATGCTGCCACTACCACACTGCAAAAACACTAAATCCTACCAATTACTTTTGGTCTAGTTTCTAATGCAAATATCTCAGTACACTTAAAATAAAACAAAACAAACTTATAAGTAACTTTTCAGCAAGATATAGGAGCTTGATTTACATTAACATTGTACTAGTTCCATTGGTAAATTACTTTCTTATAATAAGACATTTTTCCCATGTTATAAATTAAATAATCTGCCAATAGAACCAGACATTTTTCATCAATATTAAGGAATTATTTACTCATAAAGAAAAGTTACTTTTAAATGAGTTTGTCTTAATTCAAGTGTAAAAAAATATTTGCACAAGAAACTCAATCAAAAATATTTGGTAAGATTTTGTATTTTTGCTGTGTACTTTGTACCAACAACAAACTAAAAATAATAATTTGGATTTTGAAATGCAGAGCAGCATTAAAGTGTTATTTGAACAGTTTGAAAATGACAGCAGCTGAGAAACAACAGCAATAAACAGGTTTGATATTTTATATTTCCCCAAGTGAGGCAGCAAGAGAGTCACCATTATTTATGTAACAACTATAAAAACAAGATGTTCTTTGGTTTTTCATGTTTAATAACATTTAGTTTGTATTATTTAGTGTTATTTATTTATGTTTTTGTTGCTGAAAATGCTAGAAAGAAAAGCAGATTTAGAAAAAAATAACATATTCTGGTTTTGAAGATTGGAGACAACAGAAAAAAAACAGAATTCTGACTTTAGTCTCAAATTTCTGACTTTTTTTTCTGAAGATTAAAGTCAAAACTCTGCAAGACTGATTTTATTTGCAATTATTTAGAAATCCCTTTCCTATAGAAATCAGACTAAAATATGGCAATATATATTTTATTATTGAGCAAAACATCTTCATACGTTTTTGCAGAAGAAAATATGATGGAGGTATATAAACTTCTGATATGCACCGATGAAAATGAAGTTATTTTGTAGATTTATAATCATTCAATGCTTGTTACCATGGCTATCTAGGCCAATTTGCTTTCCAGAACTTGAACATATGTGCTTAAATTCAGATTTCCATCAGAAAGTGTTGAAAAGCTTCAACACTTTCAGTATTTTCAGAGATCTTCTGTCTCTTACAGGACCTGTACAGGAAAGACTGCAACCTAGCCGCCCAGCTGCTGCAGTGCTCCAAGTCTCACTACAGAGCTCACAAGTCATCTGAGGTGAGCAAATATGCATCAAAACAAGGCAGGAGGACTTTAACTCTGACAAACTTCTAAAACATACAAAATGTTCTCCATGTCGATTAGCAGCTTCTAATTGGTGGCGAATCAGTCTGGAGTTGTTTCTGTGATAAAGAGCGAGAGCTGCTGTGCCAAATTGAAACCTTGATGAGTTGATTTCACAAAGAGACGAAGCAGCGGCGCTCTTGGCCTCTTCAGTCAGACTGATGGAGGTCTGCTGTCTGAAGAGGTGTCTGCATAATGAACCAGCAAATAAAGGGCTGTTTACAGACAGCAGCTGATGACCAGGACATTAAAACAGAAGCAAAGAGGAAGGTTGAAAACTGTCTGGCTTTGCAGGCAACATGATGTTTATGCAACATTAAATACATTAGAAAGGAATTTAAATTTCTAGTTTCTCATGCAAACATCTTAGTACAGTTGAAATGAGACAAAACTTACTTATAAGTAACTGTTCAAAAAGATTTGGGCGTGGTTTTAAGTCAATATTGACAGATTATTTCACATATTTCATGTTAAAAGTGAAATAATCTGTTTTTGTTCATATTAAGAAATTATTTTTCTAAAAACAAGCTCCTATATCTTGCTGAAAAGTTACTTGTAGATTAGTTTTGTTTGGTAGTTACATTTACTGAATTACTTGAGTAACCTTTTTGAAAAAATGTACTTTAAGGGGTATTCTAATGGAAGACATCCACAACAAATAAAACAACAGAAACAACAAATAAAATTAATTATAAAGTGTCTGTAAACAAAATTGTCCTTCAAAGAAAGAGCTAGTGGAGACCAAAACTCCAGACTGAAGAGTTTTATAATCCAGTTTTTGGTAGAAAGAGGGAAAACAAATCGTGCAAATGGAAATTATTGAGCTTGTTTTAATTTATCATGCGATTAATTGATTTATTGCTTATTGCAACAGACGTAACCAACACAAATTAGTAGATAAGTGTGAAGTGGAAGAGAAATTGCACACTGTTTTCATTGTTTTTAAAACTACAAATCTGACAAAGTGTGTTAGGCGTTTGTCCTCAACCTCCCTGGATCAAAACCTTTTGGCTGCAATTATAACTGCAAACTTTTGGAGTTTGTCTCATCTATAGACTGAAATGTTTACCTACTTTTAAATCTCTCAATCTCGATGTAAATGATCTGTAAACATCAAACTTTCCAGATACTTAAATCCAATGACCCACTTTTTACCTCTGTGTCTGATTTCTGGTTATCGACATGGAAAGATCCAGATTTTCAGTGGAACTAATGACTAATCAGTTTTCTTTAAAAATAACAAAATGGGTCAATCAGTTTATGGTTTCCTGTTCCATTCCGGTTGGAATAACACTGCAATACTTTGCAATTGTTAATTAAGATGTGATTTAGATAGGACACAATGCTGAGTTAGCTCACTTGCAGAGCAAACTCCACATTATCATACGCTGCTCGTTCAAAGCCTCACCTACTTTCCATCTCTGCTCCCTGTGGGAGAGTCAATAGCTACTAAAAATAGATCCAACTTTAAAAATGCAGCTTATTTCATGCAAGCACAAGCATCTATTTCTTAACAAAGCCAAAAAAGACAGTTTTTTTAAGCCCAGCTGGAGACTTAGACCACCAGTTTAATTTAAATATGACTTGGTCCCTGAGGAGCCGATATCTGAGGATTTTTTGATGGTAGACAGAAGAAAGAGACACTGAGAAAATACAAAGGGAGGGGAAGTGAGGGCGTCTCGGTTGAGAAGGCAACGAAGCTACAGAGAAAAGATGAAAGGATAAAAAAGAGGGGAAGAAGAAAGAGGTTGGTGTGGCAGCAAAAGTTTCTGATCAATTTATTGGCTACAAAGAACCAGCAGGTTTTTTTTCTAATAAGCACAAATTGAGAGAGAAAATGAAAGTTTGAAGAAACAATTTAAAAAGACTTGGCCTGTTAGACAGAAACTTCTTAATTGAAACTTTGATAGATGTGTTTCCATTAACACAAATTGCGCAAATTGGAGTTACAAAAAATACATTTGCTTAATGAAAACATGGTAATTTTGAAAAAAAAAAGTCAAGTGGAAGAAGTTGTAGGAGGACGATTTAAAAAAAATCTTATTGCATGAACAAACTGTGCAGGGAGGCGCGGGGCAACGGGAGGGACCTTCTTGGTTGGACGAGGAACCCGAAATAACTCATGCTAGTTATCGTAGCCACCGCTGTCAGGATATAAACTGTTTTCCTGTAAGAGTAAGTTGTTTCTCAGCCATAGCACATTTAGCAGCCTGTACATGAGGTTGAGTGACAGCACTAAGATGCTCCTCCTGGCTCTGATTGGTTGTTTTTGGTCAGGAATGGTGTATTTGTTTAAATGGCAATAATAGCACATGGAGACGGTGGAGGAGATCGATCTTTTCACAGATTATCTGACTCAAACTGTCAGGACATTTTAACAAATATGTAAAAAAAAAAATCATATTCTTTATAAAACTTACAGCAGCTTTAATGGAAACACTGCAATTGCAAAATTGTGTTTTTTCGACATTAGTGGAATATCAACAAAGCTTTTCGCATATTTGTAATGGGAACGCAGCTAATAACAAAACAAATACAAGAAAAAAGTGAAGATACAATTTGTGGAAAAGAAGACAAACCTCAGGAGTTACAACTATATCAAAACACTGATGTGAATCTAAATTTTAAACCAAAATTTCTTTGGCTTCTCTTCCTTAGCTGCCGCTGGACTTCCAGGAACGCATCAGCTCCTATATGGAGAAACATAGCAGGGGTAGAGGAGCCACCATAGCAATGTGTCATCCTAACTACCCTGAAGAAGTGCCCACAGCCGTAATTGCCAAGGTCCTGGAAAAGCCTGAACCTGGAAGAGATTCCCCTGTAACATGCCCCACAAGCTCCCACGTTCAGGATGGAGACTTTCTAATAGGAACAGGAAGCAACGATCACCTGAACCGCCGCATTTCGTACAAGACATCGGACCTGTACTGCAGCGACACGGCCCTGTATTGTCCTGAGCGATGGCAAGACACAGAACGCAGGCAGAGCGTTGACCTCCATGGCACTGCCCTGCTTCAGCTGCATGCCCAGACCTCCTTAGAGAGTAACCCAGATGATGATCCTTTCCAGTCCGGCAGCTTCTCCCACCATGACCCCCCAGCGTCTTTCCACCACCATGACGAGTTTGGCACTGGCAGCTTCCCTGCCTCGAGTTCATACTCCAGCTTCAGCCTCGCATCGGATGAGAAGGGAGCAGTTACCGGTGGCTGTGGGCGCACTGCTAGCAGCACCTTATCCTCGTCCCACCAGGGTCTTTACTTAGATTGGCGAGATGGTGGCAGTGGGGACTATGAGCGCAAGAGCTTGTCTTCGTATGACAAAGAAGTTCCCGGGTTCTCCAAGTCGCACAGCATTCAGCATATGGTGACCACTAGGAGTCCCCAGAAGGGTACGTCACCGTCGTACACAAGGACAGCTTCGTGCTTCAGTGAACCATACCACTCGAGCTCCCCTCGCCTCGCCTCATCCCACAGCATGGGGTCTACAACTGGACTGGGCCAGGCTCAAGGTGGAGCTTTGGATAGCCGAAATGACGTACCTGAGGATGACTTGAGTGTCCGCTGGAAACAGCTCAGTGTGGAGGACATCCACACTTTCTCGTCTTATCGCAACATTGCAGGGCGGATCTCGCCATACAGCTTCTCTGAGCGACAGTTTGCAATGGGCCCTTCCAGTAAACTCAAAGAGTCTCTCTACAGCAGCTTCCAAGAAGGAGATGACGTCTTCCACAGCCATGTGCTTGACCAGTGTTTTTCAATGGGCTCCCTTTCACCCAGCCACAATCCGAAACCCAAGGAGCATCGCAAGTCAGAGAAAACCTCTGTGTTGTACCGAGCCAAGAATGACAGTCAAGACTCCGAGGGAAGTCTATTCCTCTCAGGAAGCTCTAAAGACAAGGAAAGCAGTGGGGCCGCAACAACTGCAAACAGTGCAAAGAAGGACTACGTAAACCTGAGCGTGGACAGCTCGGCCGAGTCCTTACCCCACAGCTCACTGGAAGCCTCGAGTCTTCAGCACTACCCGGCGCCGAGGCCAACAATCCGTCCTCGCCCGAGTTCCAGTTCCGCTCTCAGCGTAGGCCCCGCGCTCCCAAAGAAGACTTCTCCAAGGTACCAGAAATTTGGGAGCACAGGATTGACAAGGAAGGACAGCTTGACCAAGGCACAGCTCTACGGTACGCTCTTGAACTGAGTGTGGAAGAGAGGCTTCAGTTTATGCATGCCAATGATGATGAGTCCATACTGTACTGCACTGTATGTCTCCCCTAAATCAAACACATTCGTGTGGTAAGGTGTTAAGCTGTTGTCCCTTTTTGTATCTTAGCCAAGGCACGCTTCATGCAGTCTGTAACATGATACACTGTAGCAACCAGATATACCAGCTGTAAAGAAAGTTTTATTCGTAATTTCTTTTCCAGGAATGGCTACCAGTATGCTGCTAGCACAGTGAGGAGCTAAACACCAACTCCCGTTTAAAGGGTATATATCACCAACAATATCATCAAAAACTCTCATTCAAAACACTAAAACTGGCACAAATCAGAGAGGAACTGTAACTTCTGCTTCCTTGATGTGCAGAGGCATGCGTCTGCATGCTATAATTGTGCAAGCCTCACTTTTCTCCACATAATTAATGTTTTGCTGGGGAGAGGCTACCTACACTGCAGTAGTAAAAGTAAAGAAAAGTGCAAACAGAAAGAAAGTGATCTGCAGACATCAACAGATGTTTTGTAATGAAAAATGACACAAAATTGATGTAAAAAGAAAGTATGTTCTTACCTGAGTGACATCATGCTCACAAACAACACGCAGAGTTGTTTGTGAGCATAATGTGTCAGGGACAGTGAGCTGTTTGGTCATTGTTTGTTTTCCAACAGAGGAGACTGTTTTAAAGGGTGAGAAGCAGTCCGTTGATTTATTTATGTTTCATACTTTATGCCTTTTATGATGCTAATGGACAACATGTGTTACGGAGTGTCTTATTTACTCATGTTAGCAAGAGATCTATGGCGTGTTGTACACTGTGCTGACTGTAAGCTGTTAAAAATCTTTATTTTGTCATAAACAAATAATGCATGTTTCATTAAACAAAAAGAAAAGCCAAATTAGTTTGGACAGGCACATTATCAGGAAGAACAATAAGTATTTTTTTAAAGTCTGCTTTATTTGGCATTTAATTTTTATACATAAAAAAACATTTATTCACCTTCAAGCTACATTTAAAACTTGAATACTGAGATCATTAATTAATTGTCTTATATGTGGATAAATAGATTATAGGATAAAAATAAAGTTAAAAATGCACTAGAGAAACAATTTATCGGTTCATTAGAAATAACTGTAAAATGCAGTGGAAAGAAGAAATTTAGGTACACTGAAGAAAATTTTTTATCTTTTTAATCACAATGTGACATTAAGTCAGGCTAAAGCGTTCCTGTTTTGTGTCAGAAATACCAGTGATTTCTAAAATAATAGATTTTTCTTCAAATTTAGAAGTTTACTCACGTTTCCTAATTTGCTAAGAGCAGAGCCCATTTTTTTGTTCATCTCCTTAGCATGTTTGCTAACTCTGAAGACATTTAGCGCACTTAGCTTTCCCTACATGGATTTAACTGAATTTATAAAGTTTTAATTTGTTGCATCACATGATGTGTTATGAACACATGACTGACTTTAGTGCTTTAGCATTAGCTTCTGATAGGTACCTTGTTGGCTGGCAGCTTTAGCATTTGTGGAACTTGTAGAATTACCAGTGATTTCTAAATTAATAAAAACACTTTTTCTTAGACTTTTCTCCAAATTTAGAAGGTTATTTACATTTCCTGGGATGATGGTAAGCACACTTCTGTTAATTTGCTAAGAGCAGAGCTAATTTTTTATTTAGCTCTGTAGTGTTTTTGCTAACTTTGAAGACATTTACCGCACTTAGCTTCCCCTACATGGATTTAATTGAGATTCTAAAGTGGAATTTGTTGTAACACGTTACAACAAATAACATGCATTGAGTTTAGCACCTTAGCATTAGCATCTGCTAAATACCTTTAGCATTCATGGAACTTGTATTTATAATTAGCACTTTAGAGTTAGCGCACCTAACTTTTTCATTAGCAGTACATCAGTCCTGGAATTTAGGAAACAATAAATGATTTTTGATATTCTGTTAAGACCTAAAACAGGGAAAGTTTAGTCTGATTTGAAGCCAGAAAGTGAGAATAAAATGGTTTTGTTATGCAGTGTGTATTAATTTTTGCTGTTAGCTGCAAACAAAACAAATAATAGCACAATAGGAGTATAAATATAAGCTGCAGGAGTCTGATTTTATACGGCTGGAGTTTTTCATATTTTTATATCAAAATTAAATGTTGAATTTGGTGGCTGTACGGCACAGTAGTTAAACCAGGACACTTTGCCTTAACCTCTTTCACTAGACAAGCAGAATGGTTTCCTATTCAGACTCCAATATGCTGTGTACATACTGTATAACTCAGCTTCTGTCTCTGTATGTAAACAACATCTTTCTTGCATTTCTACTTCCTGTCTGCAAGAACACAAGGCGGATTTTTCAAGGATCAAGCCTGTTTCAAACAGAAGACGTGTTTATCTGAAATATTTCTTCTGTGCTGGTATAACATCGGTAGCCCACTGTAAGCCAAAGTAAAAGTGCAGCTACATTAACGTTTCAGCCGATTCCTGTACTGATAGTTTCGCCCAGATTTTTCCTGTCAAACCAGTAAAAAGATGAACTGAAAAAGAACTGCTTGAGTCTTCAACCGTAGAGTCACTGTGTTGCTTTAAACCAGCATGCCCAGTTAGGCTAAACACTGTGAGAAAAAAACTAAATAAAAAGAAAAACAGATGCAGTATAAACATAAACAGATAGGCATGTTGTCCTGTTGGTAGGTGCAAAAAAAAAGGTAAAATAAATAAGTAGAAGCTAAATATAATATGGTTTATTCAAAAAGAAGAGCTGTAGACGGATTCTTTTGCTGTTCAGTTTCATATTAAATGACAAAGGTGCAACATGAGTTTTCTTCCTCAGTTGATGTGAGGAACGCCGACGGACGCGTCGCTACTAACAGGCACTCAGCTTCGCCCTTGATGTGACGGACGGATTTTATTTTGGATGCCTCTACCTCCTTAATTCACAGAGATCTGAGAACTGATTCAAACCATCAGAGATGTTTTAAAGATTTTGTACGACACAGAAATCCTTCCAAACTAGAGTGATATATAAATAGCAAGATGTTGGAAAATATGAATGACTGCACAGAGGGGATGATATTTTTGTTGTTGACACAATGTACAAAAGCAGATATTACATATATATAATAACTGTTATACTTATATGACTATTTTTATCTAGTTTTAGTTGATGTTATATTTATTGAGCATTATGACCCTGAATGATGATAAGAGTGAAGCGGTTCTGTTCTGTCCGACCTCCTGCCCGGTTCTGGGATCTGCAGGCCCGTCGTGTAAATGTCAACATGTCTGTTTGTCTGATGCATGGTTATATATTTTTTCTGTATGTTTATTTACTTAATAAAGATGAGTGTTTGGAAAAAGGTAATTATTTCACATGGTTTATCCTTTAATGTAGATTTCCATTACAAGAAAAAGTTAATTTCCCCCCCCAAAAAAATCATTAAATGTAGTTTACTGTGTGAAAACAGAATATGAGATGAAAATAATTAGTTTGATAAAGAGAAATAAAAGATAAACATTTGTCTTTATCTTTTATTTTACCAAAAACACAGAAAACGCATGAGGTTAAGTTAGACCAATGGTCTGCATCCATTTTACAACATACTAATTATTTTAGGAGGTAGTAATCCACAGTAGACTGAAATACTCCAACAATCTTTCTGTAGGTTGTTCTATGATGGCGTATTCGTGCCATTATGGGCAGAAAAAGATAAAAAGAGGAGTAAATTTATGCAGATGACATCAAAAAGTTTCTAGAAAAACTTGGACATATTTGAATTTCAAAAGCCAAACATGTCCAAATAAAGCCAAATTATTTTTAAACTTTGGAGCTCAGAAATATCCTTGTTTTTTTATTAATCTTATTAGCATTTTTTTTTTACTTTTTAAAACTTAGAAATGTCCTATTTTTTAAAAAAATTATTTCTTAGATTAATCTCAAAACCTCTGAGGTTTTTTTTTTTTCTCACAAATTCTTGACTTTCGGAGCTCAGATATTTCCTTGTTTTTTCTCTGGAAAATGTATTAGATTAATATAAAACTTAATCTTATACATCGCGGGGGTTTTGGGTTTTTTTAAGCAAATTTTCATGTTTTCGAACTCAGAAATTTCCAAGTTTCATTCTGAAACAATTCTGATATTAATCTTAAAATTTCTGAGTTTTTTCTCTCACATTTTCGACTTTTGGAGCTCAGAAATGTCCTTGTTTTTTCCCAGAAAATTTCTTAGATTAATCTAACAATTTCTGAGTTTTTTGACGTAAATTGACTCCTCCTTCCATCGGCCCCAATATGCAGTCGTATTTTTGTCTTTGCACACATTTTAGAGGGAACCTGTGCATCTTTTTCCAGTTCAGTGCCAGATCTTGATTTCACCCGCCCAGTCGCAAGTGGCCGCCGTCGCAGGAAGCACAGGATGCAGCGAAACGCACAGGCATGGCTGGCTGTGCGCCTGGATGGCGTGCAAAGCGCGAGTGCTTTGATAGTCGTAGAAGTGGGCCGAACCGGTGGAGCTCCCCGAGGCCAAGATGGCTCCATCCAGGGAAAAGCCACAGCGGACAGCATAACCCTCCACCTACAACCATAATGGAGGATGGAGTATTAAAAAAAAGTACAAGAAAAAAGTCATAAAAAGACAATATTTCAATAATAAAGTCACAATATCACTTATTCTCATAGTAGTATGGCTTTATTCTTGAAATATTATGATTATTCTCAAAATATTACTTTATTCTCATAATTAAATTTTTTTTTTTTTTTTTTTCCTAGTACGGCCCTGGATTTTATTTAGTAAAATTACAGTAAAATGGGATTGACATAAAAGCATGCCACACTTTTCAGAATGTCGCTAACCTCATATAACTGTCCTTTCCGTTCACAGTCATGCATTACTTTGTGCTGACCTGTCACCGTTTGCAGGAATTTGTCCTGCTGAATCCAACCTGAGGTATTTCCTGACCTTATGTCCATCGAATCGTCGCTTCTTGTTCATTTTGAAGGGCGTCTGTGAGGAGAACAGCGCCACGTAGTTCCCGTTGGTTTGGGCCACAAACGACTCCTCCACAGGGTGGAGAGCCAAGCTTGGACACGTGTATCGCTCCTGTTGGGAAAAATTAGTTCCTCTAGCAGAAATCCAACACCGAAAACAAACAACTGAAATCCATTTACTCTATAATTCGAAACAATTTGTTCAGATTCAGTAAGTTTAAGCCTGAATCTGCCAGATGTAGCCAAATTTTATTTTATTTGTAATTCTGCTTACGTGGTAGATCTGGTTAGAGATCTTGGCTGTGCTGCGGTAATCCCAGGCGATCAGCGTCCGGTCGGCGGAGTCCCGGCTGACGCAGTCAGAGCTCGTTATGAAATCCGTCCCACTGCGAAGAAACAGGATGTCCAGGGTCTGCTGGACGGCTGCTTTGTAGGTTTTTACCACCTTCAGGTGAAAACACGTGCACACATATTAAAATCATGACTGTAATTGAAAGTATTACTGAAAAATCTTTAGTTATAAACACTTAGAGGTGATATTTAAATCAAATCTTTCCTGTTTTAGGCAACAACAAGCTCAGTAAATGTATTGTTTTTCTCTTTTTACAGAGGCTTCATAATTAATTTCATTTGTTGTTTCTGTTGTTTTGTTTGTTTATTTCCATAGGTGGGCAGAGAACCCAAAAACTGTACTCAATTAGTAAAGGTAGCACTACTTCACATAAGTAACAAAAAAAATCAATAAAATGTTTCCAAATCAGTTTATTTAAATTAAAAACGTATAAAACTTTAACAAAAACTGCAGGTGTGGGTGTGTTTATGGTGAATTTTTTTTTGGTTAAAACTGTAGTAAATGTAACTAGTTATTTTATACATATTTAAAATGTCTTTCAGTTCCAGTGGTAAATGTTCTAAATGTTCATTAGAATTTAAAGTTTAAATAATATGGGCAAAATGTCTTGTTATAAGTGAAACAATTTGTCAATGGAATGATAGTTTTGTCTTATTTCAAGTGATCTAAAATATTTGCACTAGAGACTAGATTAACATTTTTTTGTAAGATTTTGTATTTTTGCAGTGTAACATGAACATTTCCTTAAAACCTACTAAATATCAAACCTAAGGATCTGTTAAGATGCAACAATTATCTGCTTTGGCAAATAAATCTGATTTTATGATTTCTGGTTTCTTATACATGAAACTGATAATTCCCTTGAGTACATAAAAAAGAGAAAAACAGTTGTGGTAAGATTAAAAAGTGATAACTGTATTTAATTGGTCAACTAAGCGGCTCCTTAAGGCCTCCACACCACCAGAGGGCCTCCAAGAGCACCAAGCTAGCATAATAAAAACCATGTATACTTAAAATAATATTAAGTAGTACAAACTAAATGCTATCACACATGACAAAACAATTTCTATATTATGTTTTCATAGCTGTTGCACAAATAATGGCTAATATCTTCCTAATTCATAATTTTTTAGTTTGTAATTCCTATAAGGTTGAAATCAACAGCTGTAATAACACTGATAGCTTTTACAAATTATGCTAATGATAGTAGATATGTACATATAGAGTAGCTTAGAAATTACAAGGTATTTGATGTTAGCATGTTGGTAAAGAGGGCCCCAAATAGAAATTTGCTTAGGGCCCCAAGCAGAACCAGATTTCTGCTTGGGGCCCTAAGCAGAAATCAAGTGTGACATTCCCAAAGAAGCCGAGAACAGAAATGGATATTTCAGAGTTTTTTCTCAAATATTAGACAGAGAAACGCTAACATGCTGTCATTTAATGTTAAACATTAAATATCGAATTAGGAGGGTCAGAAAATGTAGGCAAGTACGGCTTATTTGCAAAGTTTGATCCCTGAACTAACCAGGGATCAACTTTGGATCGTTGTCCAAAGTTGACCACACACTTCCTCAGTCGGAGCACCAAGTGTTGATCACACAAAGATGGAGTCAAATCTGAGGCCATCTGTCTGACAGTTGAGGCGTGATGAAAACCGGGACAAAAATCACAAACAAAACAATTTAGAGAGACTTAAACTTTTCTGCATGGTATAACACATATTTAGAACTAATTTAAAAGGGAAATCAGTTCTTCTGGATGAAAGTTTAGACATGTTTGTGTCAAATAGATGCATGGTTATACAATCGTACATCTTTGAAAAGCAGAAGTGGAGCCTCCAGCACAACCAATAAGAATTCAGTAAGTGGTTTCTGGATGGAAAGTTAACAATAAAACACTTTTTGTATTTTCCAGCAGCCATTGTACATTGACCATCCTCTTCATGAGACTGTCTTGAGAAAACAGAGTATCTTCAGTCAGAGGCTTCTTCAGATTCGTTGTAATATAGACAGCTACAAGAGATCCATCATAATCTTCAAAAACTATTCAAAGAATCTGAATTAATGAGCTTTTAACTTCCCTTTATTCTTGAATTTCAATTTCAATTTGAATATAGCGGTAAAACCAGCCGACCAACAGTGCTGGAACTCAGCTTGGGTTGCTAGGCAACGGGAGGAATTCCACTGGGGTTGCTAGGTAACGGCGCAGTGGCTTAACATTCCGGAGGTTTTCGAAACAGCTCATTTTCCAGACACTCAAAAAATTTGAACTTATTGCCAAAAGATGTGTTTGAGAAAAAAATTCAAAGAGTTGGGATGTTTTTAAGAACCAGCAGAAACCCAAATGGAAGCACAAGAACATCCAAAATGTGAATTTTGCATAATAGGTCCACAAATTCGATCCAAATCAGTTAAATGAAAAGCTAAGTAATGCTCATGTGAAACAGTTACAAACAGCAGGGGGCTTTTTTCTTACTGTGGAAGAATACTTTATTATTCTGGTTTAACAGATCTTATCTCAGTCGGAGGCGGCCGCTCTCACTCCACCTGCACCAGTCTCCTCTTTTGCTCCTGTCAGAGAGGTTTGACGTAGCGCAGGAGGGCCTCCGGAGTCCATTCGGAGTCCATCCGCCTTCAGACTAAAGGTTGACTGGCTGAGCCTCTGGACGGACTGGATTTGATCCGTCGGGGTAGTTTTATTCCACAGAACAGCAGCTGAAGCCTGAAAGCGAGCCGCACCCCGGGCTCTGCAGCTTTACCGGCCTGTTTTCAGAGAGGACTGCGCTACGCTCTGTTTGCAGCTCATATTGACGCCTGCTGGCAGCAGCATTTCCGCTGCGTTAAACCTAAAATCCCTGCTAGGAGCCGAGTCGGGTTGCTCAAGGAAGAAATTACATGCAAACACGTAGATTCAGAGGAAGTGAGCAGGATTATCATATAAAACAACCCATTAGATTTAATAGAAGCGTCAGGTTGCAGCTTCACATGAACAGTTTATGAGGATTAAAACGGTTAGTTATACACAGAGTAGCACTACTTCAACTAGGGACACACCGATACGAAAATCTGGGCTGATATCCGATATTGATATTTCTGTTATGGTTCATAACTTATATTTACCGATATTATATTTACTTCACTATCGTTTCAACACATATGGAAAAGCCCAACTAGAAACAAATAAGAATAAATATCAGTTGTTCATATTAGCCCAGTTTTATTTTTCAAACCGATGTCGATATGTTAAAAAAAAAAGACTAATATCGGCTGATACCGATGTTGATGGTGACGATATATCGTACATTAATAACTTACATTTACTTGAGTACGTTTTTTGAAAGCATTTGCTTTTAGGAGTATTTTTATTACGCTGTACTTTTTACTTTTACTTGAGTAATTATATTATGAAGCATTTCTACTCTTATTGGAGTAAAATTTATGAATTTTCTACCCACCGAATAAAAAATAAAAATGTTTTAACCAGAAATTCACCAGACACAGACAGATTTTGTTAAAGTTTCATAAATTTTATTATGAAAGAAACTGATTTGGAAAAAAATTTATTCTGCCTGATTTTGTAACTTTATATTACTTGTAGGAATTATTATAATTTTCATCCTTAAAATACCAAAATTCTTACTTAACTTTACATTTTGGTCTGATGATGTATTTTTTACATATTAAATGATTGATAATTTGATCAGTTACTCAGTTGAGTAAACTTTTTACTAAGTACTTTTCTACTCTTACTTGAGTAAAAATAAGCTGAAGTAGCATCAATCTTACTTTTGTCCAATTTTTTGGTACTCTACTCACCTCTGATTTCTATCCATTTTGGGGAAATTTTATATTAACACAACATAGGACATTAATGTAAACACCAATGATGCATCATTTTACTACAAATAATTATTTTATTTTATTTTTTCAAAATTAAACTGATCTACATGCAAATCCAGCACTACTTTTCTAAAGTGAGACATGTTCAAGGCAACAGCAAATATGCTTTCTTCTAAAATCTAAATAAAATGTGTGGGCTTGTAAGTTTGTGATAAGAATACGGAAAAGTTAAAGCGTTGTGAAAACTTTTGCTAAATCTGACAAAGACAAAGGGAGATGAAGGTTTGACCTTGCAGCAGCGGGAGTCCCAGGCGTTCACCACCGAGCTGTGACCTCCACACAGGAAAACGTCCGAGCTGCCGGGGTGAAGAACCACGCACATCACCTTAAACTGGTTGTCCACTTTCACTGTCAGCTGCCCTGCAAACAATAAAAAACAATAAAAATCCCATTTAAAACCAATTTTTACAACTGAAAATCATGAAATTGTACAAATTAATAGGTAACATAATAGATTTAATCAGTGGAAACAGTTTGACCCTGATTTATATTTATGGTTAGGAAATGCTAGGATTTAAATGTCGAGATTTGACTGACAAGTTTCGCTTTCAGTTGGAGATTTAACAAAAGGTGATCACTGGCAGTGTGTTATTTTATTAATTGGTGCTTAAAACTTGTTAATTTAGACCAAAAAAGTACAGCTGTTGTTTCCATAAGTGGTAGAATATTAAAAAATATGTGGTGTGTAATTCTAAAAATTATATCAAATGGGTTTTCTAAAATAATACTGAATAGAGCATTTGCATTGGGATCAAGAGTGTGGACTTCACCAGAGCTGGGTACTAACTAGTTACTTTTAATCAATTACATTTACTTGAGTAAGTTTTTTCAAAGTATTTTTATTATGCTGTACTTTTTACTTTTACTTGAGTAATTTTATTAGGACGTATCTCTACTCTTACTGAAGTAAAATTTCTGGATTGTCTACCCACTGAATGAAAAACAAACACGTTTAACCAAAAAATTCACCAGACAAAGACACAATAATTACTTAATATTGATGAAAAAGTACTGGTTCCAATGGTGGATTATTTCACTAATAGAAATTTCTCTAATTTCAAGTGTAATATGATATTTGCATTAGAAACTAGACAAATATACTTGATAAGATTTTGTGTTTTTGCAGTGAAGGCAAGCGATGTTGGTGTTATCTGTGTCTAAGATGATGAAGAAGTTGATCATTTTGAAAGAGAAAACCACGTAAAAGAAAAATCCTGTTTTGGCTACAGGCTGTTTTATCTATGTTGACTTAGAAATGTCATGTATAAAATTAAAACAAGAGCACAGAGGAGCTTAAGTATAATTAGTTGTGACAGGGTGGGACCAAAAGTGAGCTTTCGCAGAAAACATGAGGCCAGAGTATGAGAATGAACTCAAAAGGTTGCTCAGGGCTCAGCGGCTCTTCATTAATTCATCGAACAAGCGACATAGACCCACTGTAAGCCCTCAACACACACACACACACCCCCACACACACACCCACGCACCCCCACACACAAAAACACTTTATTATGAAATTCTCCCTACCAAGTGTCTCTCAGTTCATTGTGAACTAGTTTGGTCCAAAATGGGACTGAGCGGATCTGAAGCAAAGTTTTAACAGGCTCTTTCATCAGCTCCACACATCACACTTAATTGGCTTACCCGCAGCAAAGATCCCTAACAAAGATTTGAAACTCATGTTTGGAGCGTTTACCTCGTAATAAATGGGGCATCCTCATGTTTTAATTAGGCTAAATTAATTAGCTGTCTCAGGATGATGGATAAGCTAATGGGGCGATCCATTTGGGATAGTCTATATGTTCAGCTTCATATCTGATGACATATGGAGTGACTGCAAGGCCCTCAGGGCAGAGAGTCACATTTATGACTCTCGAGTGAAGCACTCGTTCTCAAACTGTGGTCCATGGGGCCGTTTAATTTCCGAGTCATGAGCTCGATGTGTGAGGTGTAAAGTTAGCATACCAAAGGATTACGTAGTCCGGTGGACTCAGTTTGATTGGGGGCAAAAGTTGCAACATTTGTTACATTTTCAGCTGCTGCAGTTAGCTTTCACACTGAAATCTGTCAAACGATTCATACTAATTGAAAAAGCTGTTCCCCTCCTGGCCTGTGGGGGCGCTTGAGGAAACGAAACAAAAATCTCTGAGGAGGACCAGCGCAACTTTCTTTTTCACAAAATATAAAGGAATTCAGAGTGGTATCAGGATTTCTCCATTGATGCACATTACTGGTTTGGACATTGCTAACGCTAGCGATGCTCCTGCAGGCGGCCATTACTGTGAGTCTCTGAGTCATGTCCACAAAACCACATTGTTCTAATGTGGAATGAGCAGGAATCTGTCACAAAAATGTCTGTAGCGTTCTTATTTCTAACACAATTTCTATAAAATCTGGTTTAAATTAAAGCTGAGAAAATGGTTGATGTTTTAACATGTAATATATGTATTTTCTCTGGATATAAATCTACAAATAATTTGGTTTCTGTCAAGATGCAAGAAAGCACTAAGCAAATTTCTCTTTTATATTGGTCAATAATTCCATTTTACATTGTTGCAGCTGATAAAATTAGATTGTTAAAATTTAACAAACCATGCCTCCTATCCTTTATGAACTATTTCATCCCAGTTGATGATAACTAGTCTAGTTTTTGTCTTTAATGAAGGTTTAAAAATTACAGAGCGCCACAGCAAAGAGAAAATAAACTTGCAAACAGGATAAAAACAACTTTAAACCCTTTATAACCTGCTTTTCCTCGCTCTCTGTGCCGGCTTTACTCTACATGCAGACCAGTTGCCATGGCTACAGACAACACCTCCGCTAACCCGCAGAGCAAAGAGTAAAATAATGACCAGAAGGCCCTGAGCTGTAGTCAGCTGCCTGCTTTTGAAGCGTTCTCCAGTCCGCTTACATTCACACTTCATTCAAACCGCATCAGAGTTTACTTCAACCGAACCGAGACTTGGTGAACCAGAGTTCACCAAGTCCCCAAACAAACGGACTTTCTAGACAAACAAACTAGAGTTCAATTAAGCGGACTAAACGGGGCTGATGTGAATGCATCCCAAAGATAATAATGGATAAGTGGCTTAAGACAGAAGCTGAAGATACCGGTGAAAAGTAAACAACACCAGGAATACCGATATGATTGGAGGAATTCACGTTTGTAGGAATATTTTAAAGTTTCTCAGGTGAGTTGCAGAACTTTTGTTTTGTATAACTCTAGTATGACATTAGGCCGGCTGTGCTGAGTGGGATATGACGGCGACTCGGCAGTGAGCAGCGCTGCGCCCGCACTGACTAACTGCTTTGTAACACCTAAAACAGAACAATTTTAAGTATTTCAGTGATTTATAAACTAACAGAATTATCTTAAAGTCTATTCTTTGAGTATAAGGACTTTAGAACTGGGGCTGAGCTCCATCTTCCTGGTTTTAGTAAGAACACCAGCAGCAGCGTTCTGGATCAGCTGCAGCTGGAGGATTTTTTAGGCAGAACCTGTGAAGACACTGTTGCAGCACTCGATGCAACTAAAGATAAACGAATGGATGAGTTTCTCTAGATCTTGGGGGGTCATTAGTCCTTAGGCCTGTAACAAAAACAAAGTTTTCTTGATGACAAATTGCCCCAGAAGTTACTGCAATAAACGATAATATTGTTGTTTTGAGACCATTTTTAAAAAATTTAATGGTAATGGCATAATAATGCAAGAACATATTCTCAAAGATCAATCAATTTTAAATTCTAAAACATTTTAAATATCCTAAATAAATAAACAAAACAACAGAAACAACAAATAAAAGAAATCAGGAAGTCTGTAAACTAAATTGCCCTTCAAAATAAGGGTTAGTTGAGACCAAAGCACCAGACTGAAGACTTTTATAATCCAGTTTTTGGTAGAAAAAGAGACAGAAAAGAGAAAAATTATAAATCATGCAGATGGAAATTATTAAGTTTGTATTACTTTATCATACAATTAATTAATTTATTGCTTATTCTGACAGGCCTGTTATATTTTAAACCTAGAAATGTTCTTCATGTGATAGAAGACCGACTTTACAGCTGTCTTTATGTGTCTCTGAGGCCTGTTTCTCTTCACTGTTCAAAATGGGAAAGATAAGAGGACTTGCCAAAGCATGGCTACAGCAAAACTTGCCCATATCTCCATCCAGAGCAATAATTGATAAGAGAACCATAGCAACGGTCAGTCTCCATAGTAACCATTTAATATAAAGCTTCTCAAAATGTTTGTAGCAAACATGCCAATAATTGTAGAGGGAAAGATTCAAAAAGACACAATGCATCTAAAACACAGGGATTTTAAGAATGTTGCTCATTTTCCGTGTTTTCAATTATGATCGAGTTTAAAGTGTCAGCGACTTCATTTCAGCCCTTTCACATTAAAGTGCGATGAAGCCATGAAGGAACCGGGCTGCGTTCCCAACTCCCACATTAATATGCAACTAAATTGAATTCCCTTCATCTCGCGCTGCCATAGGAACGCGGCCTTATTGCCCTTTCCAGGAAGCACTCGCTTGCAGGATTCTTGCTCCTAGAAACAATAGACTTATAATTAATTTCTAATATGAATGAATAATAGTAGTGGGAGGAATAAAAAAGATGTTATAAAAGAAAAAGGCTTTCATAGGATTATGCAAGAGAGGCTTTTGGATGTGTGGCATTTCTTTAGCTGTTTCTTTGAAGCTGCTTTGACAGTGGTGATCAAATAAGCATTTGTCTGTTTATGGTTGTGGTTAGTGACGTCCCAGTGTAAGGTCATGGTAGCTGCCCCCGTGGTGATGTATCCATTATTGATTCCCTTCCTGGAGCTGCCTGCGTGTTTAATGGGCTGGCCAAGCTATTATCCGTAGGCTTTATTGACAGAATCGACAGACGCTCGGAAAGAGGAAGTGCAGCCATGTGCTGACCCTAAAGATGCAGATATTATGGTGGCTTTATTTTTAGTTTGGGCCATCCTCTGTAAGCTTGAAAAATAAATCACAGTTTGTAAAAGTTTGATCTTTGATTGATCCAACGGATTTGGAGAGAAGTTGACTATTTATTTTTTTAGATAGCAAAACCATGATGCTGATCTTATTAAGCCAGATTCTTTGTCATCATTAATATGTATTTATTTCCAGTTAACACACTAAAACGTGTGTCTGTCTTGCTAAATTCCACTTTTATCTTTATTGGTTGAACTCAAGCAATCCAAAAATATATATATTTGAGGATAAACTTAGCTGCTGGTAACTGAACTATAACATGTTGCTTGCAGCACTGCAAAAACACAAAATCTTACCAAGTAATTTTGGCCTAGTTTCTAGCGCAAATATCTGAGTACACTTTAAATAAGACAAAACTATGCTACAAATAAAATTTCAGAAAGATATTGTAGCTTGTTTTAAGCGAATAATTCCTTAAAATTGAAAAAAAAAAAGTACTAGTTCCATTAGAAGATTATTTTTCACTTATAACAAGACATATTTTCCATATTATTAGAGATAATCTGCCAAAGGACTTCTAGTTTTCATTTACTTTTGGGCTTGATTGCATAAATTCTTTTCAGTAATAAGAAAATGATTTGGATCACTTTGTTTCAAGATGGTTGCTATATTTAGCCAAGTTTAAGAAAGAATAAAAACTGATTTGGATGCAGCAAAGTTGTTTTTCAGTAAAAGTTTCTTGGTTTTACCTTTTGTTAAAACTTGGTTATAAAAACATAAATGCTTGGTGTTGTACTTTACACTTTCCTGTTATATTTATATGTTTTCAACTGTTATAATTATTAATGTTGTGAATTTAACATAGCTAACTGCTGCTAACTGCTCGTTGGGAGTTGTTGCTTTGTAGTTTGTTTTGTGTTATTTATTGTATTTTATTTAATGTAATGCAAAGGGGCAGAAGCTGCTGAACCGATGTTAACCACCAACTTGATTTCCTCTGTTGTTAGAATAAATACAGTGAATCTGAGTGTGTCTGTCGTGAATTAAACCTACTGAACAAAGAAGGATTACACATTAAAACTCGAGAAATATCTAAAAAAATTAGGCTTTAATTCTGTAATAACTGGAGGGATTTTCCGACGTTCTCCTGGACAAAACGTTTCATCAGTTCTCATTCATTCTTTTATTCTTACAGATTAAACAGTGAGAGAAATAAAATCACTGTGGGCAAGGAGGCGTAAAATGCATGAGTACTCACATGTTCTTAATGCAGAAAGTGCCGACCTTTGTGTGAAAGTGGCCACTGCTGGGCTCCACACGATTAAACGAAACAGACTTAAAGGCACTTAAAACGAATCGAGGGCACAAATTGGAGGCAATTGATTTCTTGTACGGTTCTGCAGCTTTAACAGAGCTACATTTTAAGAGACGTACGCCACATTTCTTTCACTGCACTTAAAAAAAGCCTTTAAAATTTGACAATATACCCCAACTTCAAATGATTTGCTAAGATTTTCTTTCAGCAAGGGCTTCAGAGCCAGAGTGAGAGAAGCTGTTCTGCAACTCAAGAGAATGATATTCACGTCTCATGCAAATTACAAGACAAACTGTTGAGAAGAAACACAAGGACTGCAGGAGGTACAGCTGCCAATGTGCTTTGTTGTCCCAAAACGCCAGCAGTGCGTTTGGAAAGTGTTTAATAAAAGCAGCCAAGAAACAGGATTTCTGTTAAGTCAATACAAACTGGAGAAATATACACAGGGCTGTGAAAAAGTGGTTTTACTCACTGACAGGTTTTTCTTTCTTTTGCTGTTTTTGTTGAAGCTAATTGTTTCAAGTCACAAAATGCTAAAATCTGACAGTGTCGTGACATGGTGGACTTATTTATGATGTAATAAAGTTTGTTGCATTTAGAGTTGCAGTCTCTAGTTTCTGAGTTTCTCATTTGTAGTTTTCTGTTTTGTTTTGGTCAGTATGATCATCACTGTTTGGAGTTTCAGTCTTCCTCCTGTTGATAATCCGACACAAAGATAATGCAAAACAAAGCAGTTTTCAAATGGTAATTTCAAAATTTTCCTCATAATGTAGTTTGTGAAGTGCAGCTGGAAAGCTGAAATACTTGGTCACAATGTTAGGACATCCTATTGGTTGGCATTTGCAAAGCAGCCATTCCAAGGGCACCATTAATTTATTTTCTTTAGTGATGATTGGCACCGATGTTGGTACCAAACGCATATGAAGGTATATTTTGTGTTTAAAGTATTACAATAGGAAGCTATAAACAATTTTAGAGGGTGTGTCAAGTGTTTTCATTTTAGCTATTACAAAGTGCTTATGATATCATCATCTGTGCATCCCCAAATTGGGATTATACGACTTTAGAAGAAAGTAAAGTAAATTATTCTGGTATTTAGGAAATATTTATATACCAGTGGTGAGCACACTTCTCCTAATGAGCTAAAAGTTGAGATTTTTCGATGTTGTTGTTTAGGGCTTTTGCTAACTTTGAAAACATTTATCACTTAACTTCCACTAAATTGCAGATAAATCCTAAAGCATTAGTTTACTTGGCTGTTTTGCAAACGTTCAGTTGAATAAAGTTCAATATCTGTGTTGAAGTTTTGGTTATAGACCATTAAGGATTCTTTGAGTAGTTAGACGATTATATTCATGCTCTTATTTTGACGACGGTTTACAACGCAGCAGTTCTGTTTCCTCTCTTCACGTTCCAAAAACTTTATTTAAAACAAAAAATATAGAGGAACACGGACAGCAGATAACAAAACATAAATACAATATTTAAGGGAATTATAGATCATTTTGACATAAATTATAATGTCAAAGTTAAATTGGTGCTCGAGGTTTGTAGTCTTTACATACCTGTTAACATTTTTCAAAGCCTAATAAAGACCCAAACATAAATCCAGTGTTTCATTTAAAGTGAGAAGTGGTGCGGCTCACCTGTCTCCACATCAGTGATCACAGCCGTGTTGTCAAATGAGCCGGTGAGGAGCTGTCGCCCACAGGGGGTCCAGCAGGCGTCACGCACGGCTCCCGAGTGGCAGGTGTAAAGCCTGAGGCATCGTCCACTTTCTGCTCCATCCCACACCTGTCAGACATGGACACGGGCCAAAGTCACAAATAAACCCACACTCCTCCAGCAAAATCCTTTTTTCCCCTTTCTACTTTTAAGATTATGAAAAACGTCACGTTATCTGCGCTTGAGAAAAAACATTCAACTTTCAAAAATCAGCATGCACTTATTAAAAAAAAAGAAAATCCAATTTCTTTAGCTAATTTGATTTTCAAAGCAGAACTCATCAAACGGAGATATCTCCTCCTAACTTTAAATGAACTGTAACAAACACAGTTAACATAGACGTGAAGTGGAGATTTAAAGCAGCACATTTGATATTTAATTTGTGCTTTGTTCAATAACAAATAGCATACTTCAATAAAAAAAAGAGCCGGTAACCAGTCCTCAGTCCAACATTTTATATCATAAATATGCATAACACAGCTACTAACTTCAAGGTATACCAAAGCTAAATTTACATTTTTGACAGGAGGTTTCTCTTGGTGGCTGCCTACATCAGGAGTGCCAAGTTTTCATTTTTGGCCATATATCAATATCATAAATGTTCCTAAAGGGCTTGAATGCACTGATAAAACCCATTTACAAAGAGTAAAAGTATTAATAAAGAGCTGTCTGTGCATTCAATAAGTACTTTTTTTTTTTTACATTAATGGGATTGTTTTGTGTGGGTTTTTTTTGCAAAATGACAGATTTTGCGGAGCTAATCTACAAATATTTGCAATTATGTATAACGTTCAATGGGATTTTTCTTACTTCCCATATTGATCACGGACTATAATTTGACATGAAGTAAGACTGAAGCAGCAGTTTAGTAGAAGTAAGAAATACTGCCACCTGCAGGTGGAAGTTAGCATCACTTGAACCGAATGTTTTTGCAGATTTTCTGCGAAAATGGTCGACAAACTCACAGTCAGTGTGTTTTGTTTTTGGGTGAATTTCAGCGCAAAAATCTGGATTGACTGATTGATGTCATTTGGCATCTGGAGACTAGGGGGCCACATAAAAAGCTGTGTGACCAGATTTGGCCCCTGGGCCTTGAGTTTGACACATGTAACCTGCCATGTATTCTACATGAACCCACTTTTTCAATTTAAAAATGTTTATTTTGCTATTCACAGTCTCTGATGAACTGAATTTTGTATTTATAATATTCTAAATTTACAGAATTAATCATGAACTGTATCAATGTGTGCAATGAAACTGTTCATTATTACTTTATTATGTAACTGGGTTACATAATGAAAGAAACATTTTGATGATATTCAAACATATTCACATTGCATCGCTCAAGGGCTGTGTGTGTTTTTTAATTTTCCAAATCTTACAGAAATCAGATCTACATGTAATTTCACTAATTATAAAACCAAATTAATTTACTCAGGGAAATGTAGAAGTCAAGTGTCATAATCCTTACACCTGAGGTTTCTTATTTAGGTTTTAAAAAAGAAACACTTTCCTAATTAGTTTCCTAATTAATCCCATTAAATTCTTTTGAGTGTGGTTGTTAATTAGGTGTAATGGATTCCTGTTGTGAAAGGTTTCTCTGAAAACAGCAGAGAAAAGCAAGCAGCTGCCCTCTGAAGTTTTAACAGTAAAACCTAAAGCTTCGCTGCTTTGAAAGATGAAAATAACACACATAGATAAGGCTACGTTCACACTGCAGCCCAAAGTGACCCCAATTCCGATATTTTGTCAAATCAGATTTTTTTTGGCGTGGTCGTTCACATTTCCAAATGTGCGACTTGTATGTGAACTACCAACAACCTGAAAGTCTCCTACATGCACAGTAGAGGGCGCAATACCGTCACACATACAGAGCGTGCTCAGTGTTTGCGGAAGTAAACATGGATGCTAACGGTGGAGCACAGCTAACAATTTTGAAGCACATTAACAACTTAATCCTCTTTACAGTCCACCATGGTTGCTGTTTTATTCACTGTTGCGCGTATCGGGGTGCAGAAGAGTGACGTTTGTCGAGTATTGATGACGTTCAGGCCGGATGAATGCGACCAGATTCATATCACAAATAGATCGGATATGTATCGGATTACGGCTAAAATAAATAAATGAATAAAAAATCGGGGTCACTTCGGGCTGCGGTGTGAACGTAGCATAAATACAGGAAGTGTTAATCATTTGTTGTCACTTTTGAAAAGGGTCATCTGGTGAGCATGTTGATCAGTGTCACGTGTTTTTTTCCTCTCCCATCTTGAAATCCAACGGGTGGTCCGGCGTCCGGAGGTCAGGTTCTGTGATAATGACGGGAATATTTTTTCCTTCCCCGGTTTTCCCAGGCAGCAGAGGAACTTTGAAGATCCGCCTGAGCATGGCTGATCACTCGCTGCCTCGCTCCGCGCTTCATTATTTAGCAGCATATGAAACACTGGGAGAAGAGCTGCACCGCTGCTGCTCCCAGAGGAGACAGGAGAGATGGATGGATCAGGGGAGAGGGACATTTTAATCCGCCAAGTAAAACAAGCAGAATCCCAGAAAGTAACAGAGATGGGAGGAGAGTTGTACTTTTAATTCCAGCGTGTTAGATCTGGGAATGATCCGAGTTTTAGGGAAGATGCTGTTCATTTAGCAGGATGTGTGTGTGCATGCGGGTGTGTGATGTTTGGCTTAGAGAAACACTGCCATCTCTAGGCAGCAGGAGAACCTGAGAAAATATAGAGCACATTTTTCATACACTGAGGGCATCTGAACGTTTCTGTCAGGTGGGATAAGAAAATAAAAATATATCTACGTCAAGTAACAAAGTTATGATGCAGTATTAGTATTAGTGATTCCTAAGAAAATTAAAAAAATAAATTGCAAGAAGGAAGTCGTACGAGAATAAAGTCGTAGTATTACTGGAGTAAACTCAGAGAATTACAACTTTATTCTCAAAATTATGAGTATTTTCATATTGTTTCGACTTTTTTCTCATATTATTTCGATTTTATTCTCATATTATTACTACTTTATTCTCATTATATTGACTTCTTATTCTTGTAATGTTATGACTTTGTTCCCAAAATATTCTGATTTTATTCTTGTAATTATATTTATTTATTTTATTTTTTTTTATTAGTATTGCCCTAATACTCCATTCTGTAAAGTAGTTCAATATTTATTATTTTTTTTCCCACCAGGGGGCTTTTTGTGGGCTCTAGTGTCCCTTATTTGATTGTAGGCTGACAGGAAGGGGGTAAGCAGAAGGGGGAAGACATGCGGCAAATGCCGTCGGGTCCGGGAGTCGAACCCGCGACGGCCGAGTCGAGGACTCAAGGCCTCCAAATGTGGGTCGCGCTAACCCCTACACCGCCACAGCACACTCAAGATTTTTTTATTTTTATTTCATTTTATTATTTTGGTAGGAAAGGTGAAGTTAAACTTGAAAAAGGTTCTGCATGTTTTCTGTGTTACAATTTATATATATTTATAGACACATAGATATAGATATACATGTAGCTGTTAGCGATGAGTATCACACTGCTGGCGGATGTTTAGTGTTTCGCCGTACATTAAGTGGGTAGCGCAGGTTGCTACAACTTATAGTAGCCACAGGCACACCCACTAGAAGGAAAATAACGCACCCAGTACAACACTTTCATTCTATTGGCTGAGAGGTTACCAGGCGACTGTGCCAAAATCCAGTCTATGTTTCGTAAGCGATTGGAGAGTCCCAGCAGAAACTAAGGCCCTGATTACATGACAATGATACAACAAAAATTTTATTTTTGTTCCATTTCTGTTAACACATTTACATGAAGACATTCTAATTGCAATCTTTGTTTACACAGTAACGGTACACATCGAAAACGTTTAATGCGCTCGCCACGCTACTAGTTGTTGCTAGGTTCTTTGAAACTAAGTGCGCATGTGTTAAAAAAAAAGTTCTACTTGAAAGCACTTCGGTTCGCGTTTCTCCATCAGGTACTGTTCCCCCAGATACTGGGGGAAAAACACGCACTATGTGCGTCTGATTAGGGCGCAGTTGGAAAAAAGTGGGATAACTTCACTGAAACACGTTGTTTGAACTTTCACAGTGTCCGTAGTTCTCTAGATAAGAGCTTTGAACAAGCATGTGCTTGTTATGATCGCTGAACAAGCACACGTGTATTTTGCCACCTGGGCAGTGCAGAGTGGTGAAGAGATGCTGGGGGAACCTTATCTGATGTAGTAACACCAGCAGTCAGTAGTTTCTTCTTTTGTGGATTGTAGGAAGCAGCTATGTGTTACGTCATACTATGCATGAGGTAGGGATTCCCTGACAGGAAAGATCAATTTACTCTGTTTACAAGACAACGGATACCGGTATGTTTTAGAACCATTGCACTCTGGAACCCGTTCTCAAACTGTGCCGGTGTCAGAGAAAACATTCGGTGGTTTCATGTAAATGTACAGTACAAACACAACAAAACTCTTCCATTTTCACCAGAAATTGTTGTTGTGTAAACAAACAACTTCTCCTCGCGCCTAAATGTGAGCGCGAGGAGAAGTTTTGAGTACAAAGACATGAAATCTTGTTTTCAAACTGAAAACGTGTGCTCTTGGTTTATGGCAGGAAAAATCCTCCATACACAAATGGCCCCCAAGCCAAACATTGGACACCAAAATAGCATCACAAAAGTTTGTGGTGAAAATATTATCAATAACCAAAAACAATCAGAGACTCGTCCGGTTTGTTTAATTGGCTCCTTGGGGATTCTTTAACGACCCCCTGATAATTAAAACTAAATTGGTAATCCAGTTATCAGCCTACACCTGCAGTAGCCATGGCAACAACAGATGAAAATAAAAAAGAAATCTCTGACAGACAGGAGGGAGGAAGCATGAAGGATGTCAGCAGCACAGAGGACAGTGAAGACTTCATTGATTACATCCCGGCGCTCTATTCTCTTCCTGAAGAACGCAAAACAAAGGCTGGAGTCGGAGCGGTAATGGAGAGAGCGCATCGCGGATGTCGATGAGGGAACAATAATGTGTAACAAGTTGGCATAAATCAACAGAATAAACACTCCTGCATAAGAAGTTTGATTTTATCATGATTACCTGCAATTTCCAGCCTTACAGTGGAGTGCTGCTAATAACTGACAACCCTGAAAACATTCTTCAGCCCTGAGTGTTGAATTAGTGTTTTAAAAGGAAATTTAAATTAGCCTCTTCTGTAAAAATTTGAAGCATTACTAAAAATAAAAACACTTGCTAATTTATGACTACAGAAACTGTTTCGATTCAATCAAATCAGTTCCCAAGGTGTGATTTTGTTGGTATTCGTTTAACTTTAATGTGTTTAAGGCTCCTTTATTATTACTCTTTATCCTTCCACTTATAAAAAATTAAGGATTATCACAAAAAATTGCAGGTTTTTACTCTTTAAACCAAACTTTTTGTCACATGAGCCCAACAAATATGATTTTTAAAAACTAAAAATCACCAAAAAAAACATGATTTTTGCTTTTACTTAACCTACTCAATTAATCAAATAAAGTATATTTATATGTGTCAAGTATATTTAACTTGACACGTTAAATATGATGACACTATAAATTGCTTTAAACAGATGATATGAAGCATACAATCATACAATCACAAGACTGTGATTGTATGTTTTTGGCATCCAGTTTATTTTTTATTGCGGGATCGGTCTATTCCCATCAACAGAAACAGGATCTGGGTCAGGCTTTATTTGAAAACACTTGCTGCATTCAGCCAAGTTTCAATAAAGCAATTAAAAACATATTCTAGTGCTCCAAGGTGCAATTTAGAGTACAAGTCAATGAGTAGACGTGATCCTAGTTACCATGACAACAGAACAAAATCAGAAAGTTACCCAAAGATAATCATTTTGTGCTGCATGTAACAAGTAGATTTAATTAAAAAGGCAGAGTTTTGTCCTAATTTCTTTCATTTTTGTGGTCTGGGGAGGGTGCACAAAACCTGTTCAGGGGCCACAAATGGTCCACGCTCCCCAATTTGAACACCCTTGATTTAAACAAGAGATAAACAAAAAATATGTTTCCTAATTGATAAAAGTTAGGACACTCGTACCCCATGAAAGCTACTCTTGCCCTCTTTGGCTAGCATAACATCAGTAGTTGCGTTTCTATTGTCTTTAAAATTGCATAAATTAGAATTATGAGAAGAAAATGACTTAATGGAAGAATGTAAAATTCGAGAAAAATAAAGTTTTTTAAGGTAGGACAAGATGGTCTTCCAACGCTCTTCATTTTAGAAGTTATTATGTTTCACAAAACTGTAATGGAAAACCCTTTTTTCACATGACATTAACAACAGGATGTTACTACTGGCAGAAACGACAAAGAAGATGACAGGAAGTGGCTGGAGGATGATGGAGCTGCATGTTTTTAATGACTAACAGCATGAACAAGTTCATTCACATGAGATTCTAATTGAGTTTCTTATTTGATGGAAACACAGCAATAGCAAAATTGTGTTTTTGGCAACTTTTTTTTAGAAATAACGTTTCGCGACCATTTGTAATGGAGACGCAGCGACACTGCAAAAACACAAAATCTAACCGGGTAATTTTGATGTAGTTTCTAGTGCAATTATATTAGTACACTTAAAATAAGATGAAACTTATTTTCACTTTTCAGCAAAATAAAGGAGCTTGTTTAAAGACAATAATTCCTTAATATTGGTGATTATTTGCAGATAATTTCACTCAGTTTTATTTATCGGACCGATGCTGATATGTTAAAAGATGACAAATATCGGCCAATACCGATGTAATGTGCATCTCTACCTCATTTTATAAGTGAAATAAGCTGCCAATGAAAAGAGTAGTTTTTTATCAATATTAAGGAATTACTGACTTAAAACAAGATCCTTTATTTTTCTAAAAAGTTACTTGTAAGTTAGTTTGGCCTTATTTTAAGTGTACAAATATAAAAAATGAGATTCAAATTACTTGGTAATATGTAGTGTTTTTGTAGTGTGACCTTGGCCAGTGAGAACATCCACAGTACTTCAGCAGAAACAGGACCTACAAGAGATTTCTGGAAAAAATAAGCATGCCAACCTCCTATTTTAGTCTTCATTCAGTACATTCATAATGCAATAGAGAAGAGCAGCTAATTATTGCACAGAAATGAGTGTTTCCCTCCATCCATCCTCTGCCAGTCTCCACCATCTGCTGCAAGCGGCTCCCTCTCCAGGTGCCAGGCTTGGTGCTAGTGCCATATCTCTTCCACTTGTATGATTATGCAAATGAAATCATTCATATTTAAATTATTAATTAGTCAGAGTTCTCAGAGGATGTTAGTGCGGTGCACGATTTCACAGACACTGGCAGAGAAATGTTTGGGCGCTGGCAGGCAGATAGCTGCGTTGCTTGACCTTTACAATTGTGCAAAGAGGGATTTGTTTTCCAGGTGTGAAATAATGAAAAGGAGAGGGAGGGAGACGGAGAGACAAAGAAGAAACGAAAAGGGAGAGAGAGGCAGGAAAATGTCGTGGGTTCTGACACACATTCAGCTGACAGTGACGGACATGATTCTGAAACGGCGGGTTGTTGTGGTGAACGTTTGAATCGATGCAGCAGAGCAGGTATCGGGTTTCAGGCTGAACATGCTCCGATAGGTGAGTCTTTTACCCACGTAAAAAATAACTGACATTACTCTGACAAGAAAGGACTTCAGGATGCACTTACTAAGTATTTTAGTCTAGTTTCTAAAGTAAATATGTCTCTACACTTAAAATAAGACAGGATAAACTAATAAGTAACTTTTCAGCAAGATATAAAAGCTTGTTTTATGTCAATAATTACTTATTGTTGATACATATTGACATAACAATATGCATTTCAAGAAGATGAGAGACACGAGAACCAACAACCCTGATGAGTGGAAGATCCCTTTTTAAGGTGACTCAGCATAATTCCTTATAATAAAAAACAAACTAGGATAGATCTATGGGCTGTGCAAAACATTTTATTTTATTTTTTTTGTTGCACAAAATCATTCTTAAATAATGAGACTGTAGTTCTGCCTGTTTTCAGCTATTTTAGTGCCTCTGTCACTTTAAATCCAAATAAGCTGCTGCTGGCCACGCCCCCCAAACTCATTTAAACTCACAAGTGAAAATGGCTGCAAACAGATGCGCAATTATACAACCGTAGATCTTTGAAAAGCAGACGTGGAGCCTCCTGCACAACCAACAAGAATGCAGCAAGTAGTTTCTTGTTGGTAAGTCAACAACAAAACACTTTCTGTCTTTTCCAGCAGCCACTCTGCAGCGCATACAGCAGTAAAACCAGCTGACCAAATGTGCTGGAGCTCTTCCTGGGTTGCTAGGTAACAGACTAGGTTCAGCTGGGGTTGCTAGGTAACGGTGCAGTGGAATGTGAACCAACCTTCAGGAGGTTTTTGAAATTTTCCAGACACCAAAAAACATTAATTTATTGACAAAAACCAGCTGGGTGTTTGTTTTAATAGCCTGGACTTGCATTAACAATCCTGTAATATTAAAGTTTTGTAATAAACTGAATTTTGGGTTTTCTTTACCTGTAAGTCATGATTAAAATAAATAAACACTTGAAATATATAATTCAGTGTTTAATAAATTTATATGATTTTTATTTAAAAAACAAACTTTTTTCATTCAAAAATTGTACTCAAGTAAAAGTAAAAAGTATCCGTCCAAGAAATTACTCAAGTTACAGTAAAAAGTATTTGGCAAAAAGATAAAGTACTGAGCAACTGATGTAAAAATCAGTCATTTAATATTTAAAAATTACTTCATGAGACTGAACAAAAACATTTTTGTTCTTCATTCAGCAGATAGAGAATCTAGAAATTTTACTCAAGTAAGACTAGCGATACTTAATAATAGAATTACTGAAGTAAAAGTAAAAACTCTAACATTGTAAAAGTTGATTTTTCACCCCTCAAAAAATGGAAATAAATATATATTTCAATGCAAAATAAAAATGTTGCTGAGGATAAAGCAGGCCTACAAAATGTGTCATAATTTAAATTCCAGTAAATAACATTCAGCTTTGAAGGCTGTTTAAATAACAGAGGCCAGTCCGGTGGGTTCTGGCTAAAGGTTCGGTGTTTCATAGCCGTCCATCCTAAATGTCATCAATTCAGCAGTAAGTGGGGGTCGTCATTACAACAAAGAAGATTCACTTTGCTCTAAAACTGTGTCTGAAGCTGAAGGTCTGGGCTTTAAATTAACACTATTAAATCCAGACGGGTCTAATTGTTCTTCCTCCTTCTGATCGCAGGATTCATCCTCATCCTCTGAATCATCATAGGCCACCAATGAAGACATTTTCACCTGACAGAAAATAAGGAAACAAATCTAAGTTTCATTAGTTCATCTATGGTCCAAATGCGCCATCTAGTGGCCAATTCAATACCTACAATTACAACAACAAACAAAATCAGAGAAAGAAACAAGAAAATGTTTAATTTATTCATTTAAACATACAGAGGATTTTGCATTTTGAGTTTTTTTTTATTTTAACATGTATGCTAAAGTGGATGGATTTCTTGCCAACTAATAAAGATGTCTAAAATAATAAATAAATAAAATAAATCACCTTCAATGCAGCAGCATAATCTCACACTAAAATAACATTTTCTATTTTAATACATTTTATTCAGCAGGCCTGTCATGATAACAAATTTTACTGGACAATAAATTATCCTCAGAAGTTACTGGGATAAATGATAATATTGTTGTTTTGACACCATGTTCAAGTAACATAATGCTAGAGGCATTAAAGATCAATAAACTGTCAATTCTACTGAATATTTAACAGTATAACAAGAAGACATTTAAAACGATTTACAGAACGATTCTTTGGCTTTTCTTGGTCATGTTTTTTACTTTGTGTCTTTTTTGTACCATAGTGTACTGGTAAAATCATAAAGTCTGCTGGATGTTTTTCTATCAGATGTTTAGTTTTATTTCTATCTTTGAAAAAGATAAAATATTTATTTTCCAGATTCACTCATCCAATCATTTGATCTGCTTCCCTCTGGTCTGGTTTTTACAGGTTTCATATCAAATCTGTATTTATAAATTCAGTGATTCTCTTAGGGCCGTTGGAGAAGGAGCTAATTTATGCCAAAAAAAAAACCAACTTAGAAATTTGCTACAAAAAACAAGGAATTTTCTGAGATCAAAATGTCAGATTATGAGGAAAATAATCAGAAAGTTTTAGATTAATGTCAGAAAGGTACTGGAAATGACATGACAGTTTCTGAGATCAAGAGAAAAATTTCCAACTTTTGCAACTCAGAAAATTTCAGTTATTTCTTGCAAATTTAACTTTAGGAACTGAGAAACTTGCAAGTTTTTGGGGGGTTTTCTAGAAAATTTCTGAAATTGTAAACATTTCTGTGTTTTTCTAGCAAAATTTAATCTTTTTTTTCTAGACGTTTTTAATTTCAAAACTTTTAGAAGTGTTTTTCTTCATCCGCAATGGCTCTAAAAGCTTCTAGATTTTATCTTTAGTTTAAAAGTGTAAAAACCTAAAATCCGTCTCAACGTGCAACTCATTCTGTACCAGCAGAGGGCAGCAGCAGAAATGTTCTCAGAAGTTTACCAGAACAAACCAGGAAATTTGAGCTTCAAAAGTCTAAACTTTTTTCTAGAAAAAGTCAGAAATTTTCTAGAAAAACTACATTTTTTAGCTCGAAAATATGTTTTTTTTTATTTTTGAAAAATTAAATCTTCAATCTTCTGAGCTGAGAAATTCTAGTTTTTCCTAGAAAGAGATTTACCTGAAAATGTCAGTTTTCTGGTGAAAATCGTCTCATTTTTCTGTCTAATGGCAGTAATTTGCTCAAACTTGTATTTCTATAGAAATGTCTGGCCGCCATGTTGCTAAAATCCATCTCGTTGTGTAATTTCTCCTTTCCACCATCAGAGGGCAGCATCGTGCTTCACGTGTACAGCGCCGCTCTTCGATACTTCAGTACTAATCTTTCTAAAATCTTATAAAATAGAACCAAACCGCCTTCAATCGGACCTAGATCCGCTTTCAAGCGGACCAAGCTCCGCCTTCAAGCGGACCTAGCTCCGCCTTCAATCTAGCCTACCTCCGCCTTCAAGCGGACCTAGCTCTGGCAGAGAAGTAAGCTAGTGATATTAAAAACGACAAAAGTAAAATGATTGCCATTTGGTCCTGGGTCGGGTTTTCCCCTCTGGATTTCCACAATGTTTATTGGGCAAAACGTTTCCACAAGGTCAAGTTGGTTTGGATAGCTTCTTTCACCAATTAGATTATAATTTGTTTGTATTCGCGTTATCTTTGTGTGACAGTAAAATTTCTCTGTGAAAGGGAGCGAATACTTTTCATGGCATCATAACTCGAACAGAAACCTTTCTAACTTTCTAAAGACTGATATTTAGTTTGCTGGTTATGACTTGTGAACAATGAATTTCTCGCTAGATGCTTGAGTGGGAGAGGTTTTATTTTCAGGTTGGATTGTATGACATTTGTACATGTTTAATTTCTCACCTGGAATAAAGAGCAGCCTGTGAACTTTGTAGAAAGTGCTTGTAGCATCATGTGGGAACAAAAGCAGTAAATTCTTGCTCTAAATCCAACAGGAAGTAAAGCAAAAAATAAAAATAAATCCACAACTAAGTGATTGGAAAATTACATGATGTTGATCAAATATGGGGCATTTTTGTTAATAAAAACCACATTTTATTATAAAGTCAAAGCTGCAATCAGCTAACAGAAATAACTCACAGCTCTGGCTCAAGAAATGAGAACTGACACAGAACCACGAAACAAACCACAAGAACTCATAAACTACTAATCCGGTAACTTGACTCATCAACAGCTCACAGTTCCATTTGAAATGAAACCAAATTAAACTCTTGACTTCACAACACAACAACAAAAGCTGTTGTTGAGTTGTTGTTGAGAAGTTGAGTTTAAACCAGAACTTATGTTGGCAAGTTTATCAGAAGTTTTGCAGTTTGTTGACTCTTTTTGAGTTTTTTGAAGGCATACCAGAGCATCCTAATCATTTTTGAGTCCAGGCCTTAGTTAGGCCACTCTGAAATCAAATCCTTTGCTCGAAATTCACACAAAATAAGTTTAACCTTGAGTTTTGTACAATGTATTACCAATATTTATGGGAACCAAGGTTCCAAAGACCACACAGGTCTTGCCATGGGTACCTGGTTGGGTCTGGTTTTCTGTTTCCTTTAACAGGTTAGGATAAATATATGAGTGATGCAAAACATGTACACTACATTTTTTGAACGTTAGCTGACATCATCTGAGATTTGATCAGTATTAAAGGGGCAGTATTGTGCAAAATTGACTTTTTTGAGTTTTACATCATTTTATAATGTTAATCCCTCATCAGAAACACATCTGAAGTGTTGCCTGATTCCTTCTTGCATGTTTGAGAAATCCTTTAATCTCCATGGCAACCATTCAGCTGTGCAAACGCCTGGGTGGACCTAGCCCCGCCTTCAAGCTGCAGCTCCTCCTCAGAGCTACAGTTTCCAAGCTTCAGAGCCCCGGAGGCAGAGTTTCAGAAAAAGCAGTGGTTTTAAAGAGACATAGGCCCATTTTTAATGCATTAAATCAAGAAGTCAGATTCCTTTTTACTCATATTTGATATATTAGCACTTTCATAACAACTGAAGATAACACAGTTACCTAATTGGGTTATAAAATGGCACCATTTGCCTGGGAGATACATAATATTACCCCTTTAAAGCATCATTATCATAGAAAACTCACATTTTGCACGTTTGTGTACCTCAAGTTTGGTCTCCACTGCTTCTAAAAACACCCAAAAAGCTTTAAAAAAAAACAAAAACACCCAACTATTTTTTGGCAGTAGTTTAATGTTTTTGGTGTCTGGAAAATGAGCCGTTTAAAAAAAACCCTGATTGTTGAGTCACATTCAAATAGCAGTGGAACGTTTGGTCAGCTGGATTTACCGCTGTACAATGGCTGCTGGAAAACATAAGTGTTCTGTTGTCAACTTACAATCCAGAAACCATTGGCTGCATTCTTGGTGGCTGTGCAGGAGGTTCCACTCCTGCTTTTCAAAGATGAACTGTTGCTGTTAGCAGCCATTTTCACGCACGAGTATAAATATTGAGCAGCTTATTTGGATTTTAAGTGATACGAAGCTTTAAAATAGCTCATTCTGGAAGCAGCTCAAGATTAAAATCTCATTATCTAAGAATGATTTTGTGCACAAAATGTAATGAACATTGAACTATCTTAACCTGTTTAATAGTGGTAGAGTTTACCCACGTAACACATATTCATATAGTGAAACCTCGTTGTTGCTTCCTGTTTTCACACATTGATAGTGTGAGAGTTTGCATTGTGTGAATGGCAACACAAAGGCCACTGAGTATTTACAGAAAGTAGAGAAAAGAGCAGGTGACGAAGTACAATTCCCCTTCCCAACTATTTTAAGCAGGTTGCTGGCAACATGTTCAAAACGCTGAAAATAGAAAAGCTCTTTGTTAAGCTTGTTGTTTATGGATTTACTCAATCGCTTAGCAACACCCTATGTAGGAAGCATCAGGAAAATACTCACAGCGCTTCACTTTTTACACATTTTATGTTAAAACATTGTTTTAAATTGAGTTAAATTAATCTCTTGTGTAATTCTATACACTATGACAATGTGGAAACATTTTTTGAACGTTCCATTCTCTGCCTAATACTTTGTTGATCCAACTTTGGCAGCAATTCCAGTCTGAAGTCTGAATATGATGCCACCATCTTAGTTCGCCCATTTTATGACGTTTCTTCTCTCTGGATATTAAGGCCATTAGATGAAAAAAAGGAGTAAATTTCTGAAGAAAGTTTGAGATTAATCACAGATCTACAGAAGATAAAGAATTTTCTGACTTTCAAAAGTTTCATTGTTTGAAACTCAGAAACTTTTCAAAAAAAGTCACACTTCTGCAACCTTTGTAACTGGCAGCCATCTTGGTAGGTATCCGTAACCATGGCAGTTGCTATGGAGTAACTATGACAACAATAGAGCTATTTCTTGCCTCCTTCCTAACAAGCTTTTAAATAATTTAAATACATCACAACCATTTATTTTTTTATTCTTTTTGTTTTCTAAAAATTCTTAACAGGTGGAATTTTCTGCTTTTGTTGCTGGTTCATATCTGCCTGAGCAAAGTAATTATTTCAAACGGTGATTTTTGCAGTTTGTGTGCAAAAGGCCACACATTATTTTAATCATGATTCATTTAAGTCATAAATAAAGATTTTAAACAACTGATAAAAAATATAGATTCTGCTGAATTTCCTTTCAATAGAAATGTCATTCAACATTGCATTTGCCATTAGAGGGAAATCTAAACTCTCTAAAAGAAGTCTCAAGTCTTCTTGTACTTATGATGAAGTGTTGCAATAGGTGTCATTTCCTCTGCACTGCTGTTCTGGTAATGCATAAGAAGTTTATCACTGACTATTAGGGAACAAATGGCATCATAAAGACCAAGAAACACAACAAGGAGAAACTTTAAATCAGACAATCAATCAAATCTTAGTTCAGTCTGACAGAGATTCAAGAATACTGGAAGAAAAATGACCAAAATATTCAATCTTCAAATCTGGTAGAGACATTTTCTAGTTTTTATTGGTAAAAGAAAGTTTTAAAACTATAAACCATTTCACTGAACACATCCATCCATCCATCCATCCATCCATCCATCCATCCATCCATCCATCCATCCATCCATCCATCCATCCATCCATCCAAATATGTTTAAACAAAAGTAAGAACACTTTAAAAAATTGTATTATAATTTACTCTAGGGTTGCTAGCTTAGCGTTAGCTTTAGCGTTACCATGGCTACCCAGCCTGAGTCTCTTGTTGTTTCTGCATATCCAGTAACTATCAACCCATCTAATATTTATGTTTTCATTGAATGTGTTTTGTTTATTTTCCTTTTTTTTATTCTATTGCTTTTGGTCAGAACATTCACAGACCTACCCACTCCTGTCTTTGTACTCTGCATCTTGTGCTGTCATTTAAACTTAAAGGTAATTTTATTTATATAGCACATTTTCAGTAACAAGGCAATACAAAGTGCTTTACAGGAATTAAAAGGAAATACAAATAAAATAACAAACCAAAGGAAAGAGCAAAAGAAAAAAAAGAATCTAATGTTTGTAAAAGTAATGAGTACTGCACGCTTTCTAAGTAAAAAAAAACTAAATGTTCCTGTTCTGGAAGAACTTTTTCTGGATTTTAAGTTTGTTCTAATTCCTTTCCTGGGTTGCAATAATAGGAGTCTCTGCATAATAATCTAAAAATTAATCCAATTTTGACATTCAGACAAAACAAAGGGCAAAACAAAGACATGAGTGAAGGCGGTGACATCACAGGGCCATGAAACCACGTTGCTCAGCCTCCTGGCAGAAGTCAGATATGATGTTGTTATCAAGGCATGTCCTTGGGAGCGCTCAGCTCCACAGCTGCATGGATAACAGGAAGGTGGGAAGGAGCGTTATGTTTACATATCTTCAAGGAGATTGGAAATATACAGCCATTCCAAGGCAACATGGGAAAAGCCAATTCAGATACAAAATGTCTTAGGTTGGATAAATTATAAATTTCAATCTTCCCTAAAGTCTCTCCGATTCATCTCAGTTTCCAATTATCCAAATTAGTTTGGTCGTTCTACTGAACCGAAGCTAGCAACTTCTCCAAGATCGATTCCATCCCGCTGATGGCTTTTGTGTCCTCAGTCTCACCAAGACTCACATCCAACATGCGTCTCTGTCCACACCAACAGTCTGAATGTTCCCTAGTTCAGCCAAGTTTGTCGATAAGCCAGGAATCCACAAGCTCCAACCCACAGAAATCCTGTTATCATAAATCAATCCAGGATGAATCCCGTCCCCGCAGGACAAGAGGACTCTCCTCTGCCCAGTCTTCTCATTGAGAAAATTTGATAAATTGCATTGAGATACTGCTTGATCAGATCCATAATTTGTAGATTTGGAGGATGTGCAAAGAAAGGCTCCAAAAATATAGAAGAAGACAAAAACAGAGCAAGAAGGGCAGGAAAGGAGAAGAGGGAAAAAGCGTCCGCCTTCACCGAGAGCAAGACAGGAAAAAGCATTGAGCATTGAGTGTCAACAAATAACCATATTTTCTCATATACTGTTTGTTTTTAGTAATATTTTTAGTTGACTCTTATGGTGTCTTGACCTCAGACACTATAAGATGTCTGAGATGACTCGTTCACCCAACTGGTTTTTAACCAACATTCTCACCTAAGTTGTGTCTATCTGGGAACTTCACACTTTGCTTCTTTCCATACAGCGAGTCTCCAACGGAGCTTCTTTAATTAATATTGAAATCCCATTGTTTTCTTTTTTTAATCTTTCTGCAAAAACACGACATCTTACCAAATATTTGTGCTCTAGTTTCTAGTACAAATATCTTAGTACACTTGAAATAAGACAAAATTAACTTACAACCATCCATCTTTTCAACAAGATATAGAGGCTTGTTTTAAGTGTACATTTCCTTAATATCGATAATAAAGTGCTAGTTCCATTGGCACATTATTTTATTCATAACAAGACATTTTTCTCATGTTATAAGTTAAATAATCTGCAAATAGAACCAGTACTTTTTCATTAATATTCAGGATTTTTTCACTTTAAACAAACTCCTATTTTCAAATCCCATTTGCTGAAATGTTACTAGTAAGTTAGTTTTGTCTCATTTCCAGTGTAATAAAATATTTTCAATAGAAACTAGACAAAAAATATTTGGCAAGATTTTGTGTTTTTGCAGTGTAAATATGTTAATTTGTTCTTTAAAAGACAATAGCATTTTTACAATACATGTAAAAGAAAAACTGTATAACAGATGTTTAAATACCAGCAGAAATGTTATTTGAATTAAGTAAAACTGTTTGTGGCCAGATGGGAAGGATCTGTGTTGATGCTCCTTTGTGTACCGAGGATACATTTTCCAGCAGTAATGTTATTTTACAGTTTATTTTAAATATTTGTCTATTAAATGACTTCTTGAGCTTAGAAACGAAGATAGTGACTAATAATAAATGAAAAAAAAATGCAGGTGAAACCCAAGTCATCATTTCCTTTCACAGCAGTGACTAAAATAACGAAGAAGACCACCGTCCTAACACCTCCACCCCTTTAAAGAAGAGGGAGGAGGTGTTACCATGCTGGATATCTGCTGCTAATGACTGTTTGCATGCACATCCACCTCCTTCACCTCCATCAGACATAAATACTGGGGACCGACTTTGCTCCAGAGGTTTCAGCTGACAGTCAGCAATGGAGAACCGCTCACTCCTCCTTCTGTGCATCGTTCTGGCATGTTCAGGTATGCAGTTTCTTTCAAAATTTGCATTAAATTAGGTTTGCATTAATAAAACTGTTTAACCTTTTCACAGTCTGGATGATCCAGGGAAGAAGCCTAAAGATCAGGATCGATGATGATGAGCTGGGAGAACCTGATATAGACGTACAAGGGGTAAGAATTTAAAACATTTGGTTCAAATTATTCTGGTAGTTATTTTTCCTAATTTCCATTGTATTTATAATAAAGGATTTTTAAAAATATATGCAACTGAAACAGGCAATTTTTGTTAAACCAGAAAAAAAGCCAATAATAAGATGAAAAGCAGCTTCTGGCTAAAAACACCACAGAATGCTACAAAAATATGTAAACAACTATTTTTTTTTCTCACTTTTATTCACTCTTCAATTTTTTATATAAATCTTGGAAATTTTCTAGAACAAACAAGAATTTTTTTAGGTTTGAAAAGTTTAGCATATTGCTAGAATAAGCTCAGGAAATTTCCTAATAATTTATAAAATCTAGAAAAAAAAGGACATTTTTTAGTTTCAAAAGTCAAAAATTTGTTGGAATTTTTTTTGTTATTTTAGATTTCAGAAATCTTCTAAAAATAAAAAGAAAATGTTTAGTTTAATCTAAAATCTTTTACTTTTTTACTTTAATATCAAACATTTCAAGAAAAAAAAGTCAACGATTGTCAATTTTTAGAAATTTTATGAATTTCAAAAGTCAAAAACTTTTTATTTAAAAGTTGTATCATCATATGAACTAAAATATAAATTCAAGTGGATTTTCTGGTATTTTAATGACCAAACTGAAAATAATTTTATATGAATAATATAATTCCAAAATAAAATCAGACCAAAAAAAACAACAAAAAACTGAAATCAATTTCAAAATGTAGCTTTAGCTAAAACTGCAGGTCTGTTTATTTCTGGTGAATTTTTGATTAAAACAAACTTATTCTTCATTCAGTGAAGCTGCTCACAGTGGGTAGAGTACCCAGATATTTTACTCTAATAAGTAACTTTTCCAAAAAGTTACTCAAGTAAATGTGAGTTAATATGACTAATTACTACCCAACCTCGTTTAGTTATACATTTACATTGGTTTAAAGTGAATTTAAATGAAAACTTGGATAAATTTTGATTTTTTTCTACATTTTTATTTTTCCAACCCTTGTTTTTAGCTTCCAGGAATGTGCTGGGGATGTAAATGGGTTTTGAACAAGTTGAAAAAACAACTTGGATCAAACTCCACTGCTGAGGTAAAAGTTCAAAATGGCTGCATGCAGCAAAAAATCCCTTGAGAGACACTGGAGAGAAAAACTGTCATTTATTTGTGTTTTTCCAGGCCATTAAAGCAAAACTGAGATCCGTCTGCGATGGGATTGGATTACTAAAATCACAGTGCCGTAAATTTGTGAACAGAAACCTCGGAGTCCTGATTGAGGAGCTGACGACGACTGATGACGTCAGAACGATTTGCTTCAACGTTGGAGCGTGCAAGTGAGTCGCCGCAGATCAGCTTTACAGTTTTTCACTGCAAAACTTTAATTTGTTCTTTTTTCCTCTTCAGGCCAAAGGATCTGGAAATGATCTTCTATCCAAACAAACAAGAATCGCGACGCATTGAGATCAGTGAAGTCAACTGATGACCAGAGAAACATAAATGTAGCTTCAAACAGCAAATAATGAGCTTTTCTTAGCTTCCTTTAGCTAAAGCATATCTTCAGCTGATAACTTTTTTCCTTGAGCAAATAAACATGACAGTTTGACATTGTGTCCATTTCTGAGTCAGTGAAGAGAAACAGTCTAGAATTTAATCTGCAGATCAGTTCAGAACCAGCAACTTAAAGCTGATAAAGAAGGTTTGTACTAATAATACGCTAATAGCAGAGCTAATTTTTAGCGCAGCATCTTGCTAACTTTGAAAACACTTAGCCCACTCAGCTTCTCCCAAATAAAGAGCTCATTTAGTTGGCTGTTAAACTTCAAGTTGAATAAAGTTTGACGTCTGTGTTGAAGTTTTGGTTATAGATGGTTCTGAATTATTCAAGCAGTTAGCCGTTTATGTGCATGCTCTTATTTTGAAGGTGTCGCAAACTGTTTATGAAGCATTTCCGTTTCCTCTCCTTGCGGCTTTGGCTGTCCTATTTTATTAAAAAAATAGATATTACATACATACAATAATAATACAAAAATACAGACCCATAAATACTCATGGAATTTCCAATTGGAACTAAAGGGATTTTTATTGCTTTTTAATTTAAGTTTCCATTATTTAGTGTATAAGAAACAAACAAAAGAAATATTTACAGTCAAAACCACAGCTGGCTCTCAGGATCGTTAATTATCAGCCTCCTCATGATGAAGCTGCTGCAGCAGAAAGCAGAAACCGGGCGTTTCGGTTCACACAGCCTCCATCTTGGAGTCCCCAGCTGTGCCTCAGTGCGTCTCTGTCCAGCTTGTTTAATCCTTGGGAGCAAAGCCGGAGATCCTGCACCAGTTCGGACAAACCGTCCAACTCTTCGCTGCTCCAAGGACCAGAAACCTGACAACCTGATGAAGTGGACAATTAATTCATCACAGAATTAACAAAATATACAATTAAACCCAAATATTATATAACAAAAATGTCAATTAAAAATGTTAATAAATATAGAAGAACGGAGTCGCCTCTTTCAAATCACTTTTCAAACTTTCCCAGCGCTATATTTTGGAGATAAAACAATACAAATTAAATGAAAAAAAAAGTTTAAATTCACTATTTATAACTGTTCTTAATAATCAGGGTTTCTGTAGGTTTCACCAACTAAAATTTAAGACTTTTAAAGAGTTACAAATAAAATTTAAGACATGGAATATAAAATGAAATAGTAAATCTAAGACCAAAATTTAAGACCTGTGATTAACATATTAAAGAACAACTGATTGCTTTTAATGAGTTTAAGATATTTTAACTTTAGATAAAATTTAAGACTTTGCAAACACAATAAATAATGTGACATTATTCTAAAAAATAAAATTCTGTCTTTTGAAAATTCTCACAAAACTTAAACACCAAAACTAATTTCACAAAAGAATAAATCCCCAAATTTCAAAAACGCTTAACGTATAAAATACAAGCCAACCTTTATTTCAATTACACAGATCAATAAGTATTTATACCTTTCTGCTCAAATTAAACAAGTAAGTGCAATATACAAAGAAAGTTACAAAAAAATCTAAAAAGTTTTCTGGTAATTAGCAAATATAAATAATTATGATAATTCTAACTATCGTAAAACAAGAGAAGTTTAGTATGATTTAACTTCAAACAGAGAGAAAAAAAATGTGTAAGATGCATAAATATATTTGGTTTTAAATGTAAATTTAAGCTTTTAATAAAATGTTAGATTACAAAACTGTGCAGTTTGAATATCCACAACTTTAAAAGGAATTTGTACAGAAATTAATCATTTTAAAAACACCAACATGTGTACAAACCTTCTGAATGAAAATCTACCAAAATACACTAAAAACTGTCTGGTTCAGAGAAAATAAAGGCGTAAACATTTCCAATAGATTGTAAACACAATAAGTTTTGTGCAAATTTTCTGAGCCTGTTAGAGAAATCAAGCAGTTAATTTTATTTCAAGTGATCTAAAACAATCTCAAACAGAACATGAACAAGTCAACTGAAGCTGCAATAAATCAGCTCGTCGCCACAAGAACCAAAGATTTTATCTGCCAGAAACACTTTATTGCTCATCAGCTGCTCTGTAAACCCTTTATGTGCGTCTGGTTTGTGTAATGTGTGTGATTATACGACATGCAGCTGCAGAGCTTCAACCACAACCGGCTCCAGAAACTAAAACTGCACACAGCAGTGAGGCTGCAGCTTATTACTAATCTACTTATCAATTATTCTGACAATTAATTGGATATTTACTAATGTGTGTAAAAAGAATTACAGGCTGATATCTACCTTGCAGGTTGAGAAGGGTCAGAGGTCGAGAAGCCTCTCTAACGGACGTCAGAATGCTGTGGAGGCCCGACCAGGAAACGGACGGGTTTCCCGACAGGTCCAGACTCGTCAGGGCTGGACATGAAGGCAGACACCTGACGGAAAACAGGAACAGAGCAGCTGATGATGTCACATTTATATGCAAACTGAATTTAATAAACCAAAAGGAAACGCAGAATTTCACAGAATTAGCTGATATCTGCGATAAGAAAAGGATAAACGGGAGTCTGTCGTGTTTTGGCCTCTGCAGCTCCCATACCTGCTGTTAGGAAGCTAGCTAGCTGCAGCTAGCCACATCTGCTAACTTCTTAAAGTTTACATAAATCAGCAGAATCAAGAGTTAAAGGTGCTGCGAGAAAATCGAGTTAAATGGAAAAGGATCAGAGCCTGTGAAGAACAAAAACAGTTAGGAAACGTAATCTCAAAAGATTAAAGTCAGAATAAAAAATAACTCAAAATTCTGAGAAAAAAAGTGAGTTCTAAAAAATATAGAATGAAAAGAAAGTAAAAGGTCAAAATTTTTAGAAAAAAGTCAGAATTCTTTCAAAAACGAGATTCTTAGTTTTGCACATGATGTTCAAGTTCTTCAAAGAATTGAGTTGGAAACACTTTTGTTACATTTTTGAAGCAGAACAACAGTAAATGTTTGCCTATAAATTTGTTGTTTTATTTTTCATTCACACCATTATTACAAACATTTTTGGGTTAATAAATGAGATAAAAAAGGAAAAATAAAATCAGATGATTTGGAATTTGGGAAAGAATAAATCGGATCTCATACAGCTTTACATTTATTCCTGTTTTCGTTTTAAGCATTTATGAGGCATTGCGGGGAAACTTGAAACTGCTTTTCACCCAGCAGGTTGTTGCTAGGCAACCACAGACCGAGCGAGTTAGTTGATTCCACTAAGCTAGCTGTGAGAAGTTTAGCAGCTCTAGCCTTTCCCCTGCCTTCATTTCCCAGAATGCTGTGTGGTTCTGGATCGGAGTTCAGTTTCTATCAGATGTATTATCGATTGATATTGATCTCTATTGCGATTCTGATTTATCGTCCAGCCTTATATGGGAGAGCTTCATTCACTCACAAACCTGGCCAAGATGGCGACGTTGCCGTCCGTCAGTCCATTTCCTGCCAGACTCAGGTGGATCAACGGACACTCGCCCTGTAAAAACATACTGGTTTTACTGGTTTCACTGTAGAGAAACGGCCATAACGTGCCAACCTGAGTGTGTTCGTACCTGGGACAGGAGTTTGGCCAGGTGTTCCAGCGCCAGGTGATCAGCTGGACCCCTGAGGACGGCGGCCAGGTCCAGATGAGTGAGCGTCTGCAGGGGCAGAGTCTTCAGCACCAGCTCAAAGCCAGTGGAGCCCAGTGCATTGTGGGACAGAGACACTGATTTCAAATGGCCCAGTCCTGAGGCATGAAGGGATTTTAGTTAAATCGCCATTTTAATCATTTTTCCCCTCACTTTCTTTCAAAATAAAATAAAAAAGTTATATTATTACATCTTTATAAATCATGACCGTTGTATTAGCCGTATTAGTTAATACTCCGTCGTAGAGTTGACCTGAATTCAAATAGATGCTGTAAAACAAGATGGCCGACCTGGGCATGATGACATCACTCTGATCTATGGAAACCCAATAAGTACAAAAATCCACATTTTCCAAAAATGATAACAAAAACCAAAAATTCAATAAAATCAATAAAAGTTGATTTAACAGTAATATTGGTCTTTTAAAGTGGATGTTTATGTTATAAAGAAGACAATGCAGCTGATTTACAGCTTTATGTCGGCAGAATGGCCTGAAATGTTGACTTTTAGACACTAAAGTGGCTCTTAGCGGTGCGGGTCTATGTCAGCCTACCCGTCAGGGCGGCGGCCAGCAGCAGGCGGTGCTGCTGAAGGAAACGGGCCGTGAGCCGACAGGCCTGCAGAGACAACGTGGACAGCAGAGGACAGCTGGACAGCAGGCAGGACAGAGACTCGGACACAGCGTCTCCAAGCGGGTTGAGGCTCAGATCGAGCTCCTCCAGGTACTACAGAGTCAAAACGGACAAAATCATGACAGAAATATCAAATTAACAGATATAAGCCTCACAGAACTGAAACTAGAAGGTTTAATGGGTTCTAGCAGGAGCAGATAGCCTGACTAGTCAGCTAAAATCAGGTAATTATTTACCAAATGTTATTATGGAAAGAGCAGAAACACCTGTGATAAGCAGTTGAAAACCCTTAAATTTATTGTTTTATGGCTGTTATAATCAAGGTGTTGTTCTACCCTGCAGTTTTAATAACTTTAGCTTTTCTGTTCTAAATAAAAGCAATCAGCCCATGTTGTACAAATAGTTTTAATAAAAAAGTACCAGTTCCAATGGCAGATATTTTAAACTTGTGACTAGATTCACTTCTTTCACTTCCAATACAATACTAATATCTGAGGTTTTCTGTCAGAAAAACAGCTGAATTTACTGAAAATGTTTCCTTTTTCAAAAAAAATACAGCCATAAATGTACAGAATTACAGATTTGTATAATAAATCCATCAGTTCAGCAAACTTAAATGTATCAGTAGCTTCACTTCCTTACTAAAACATCTAAGAACAACTTCAATTTTCTCAGTCAGTGTAAGTAAGAAAATAACAGCCAATATGAATAGATGGATGTGGTACATTGTCAGCGATACCCAAAGCAGAATTTATTTCAATATTGGGACGGATATATTAGTGTCGGATCAGTGCATCTCTACTTAAAACAAGACAGTTTTCACTTAATAAAGTGAAATAATCTATAACTATTTTATCAGTATTAAGGAATTATTGGCTTAAAATAAGCTTCTGTGTCTTGTTGAAAAGTTACTTGTAAGTTAGTTTCATCGTAATTCAACCGTACTAAGATCTTTGCAGTAGAAACTAAACTAGAAATACTCAATTTTGTGTTTTTGCAGTGTCAACTTTTGAAAGCCATCAATGCTTTTGTTGCACTGCTCTGCCATTTTAAGGAATTACTGCCTTAAAACAAGTTGCTATATCTTACTGAAATGCTATTTATGATTTAGTTTTGTTTCATTTTAAGTGCAGTGAGATATTTGCAGCAGAAACTAGACCAATACTTGGTAAGATTTTGTGTTTTTGCAGTGTACTTGCTGCTTCTCTCTGAACGTTTTGTTATGATGTGACTAGAAATGAGAAAAGTGGGAGCAGTGTGAACACTTGAAGAGTTTTACCGCGTATGCAGGATGACTCTGTCCCTTCAGCGCCTCCACAGCCTTCTGCAGGCCCTCCCCCGTTATGCCATTGGCCGAAACGTCCAGCAGCCGGAGGCGGGGCATGGTGATCGTCGTGGCGACCAGTTCCGGGAGGAGGTCGTCATGGAGACGGTTCCCAGAGAGGCGGAGCTCGGTGAGGCTGGCCTGGAGCTTGAGGGCGCGCAGCAGAGGGTTGAGGGAGGCGGGGGCCAAATTGAGGCCGCACAGCGACACGGACTGGCCGCCGTCCTGGACCTCGCACAGCCGGGAGACGCGTCTGTCCTCGTCTGGAGGCGGAGACACGTTTGGTTACAGCAAAAAACGAAAATAAGAAACAGAAAACTCATTGGGTCCATGTTGCTCACCCACTGCCAGACTCTGACAAGCCTTCCTATAGCGATCAGGAAGAGGAGGGAGATCCCAGCAACAAACTTCAGCCAAAACCTGCAACAAACAAACAATCAATCAAACTTCATTTATAAAGCACCTTTCAGCAACAAGACATTTCAAAGTGCTTTATATCATAAAAATGCAAAGTCAAAGAACACACAGTCGACAACTGAACATTATGAGACATAATAAATGTTTCATTTAATAATAAATGTTTCATTTATTAGTTCTCAAAAGCAACTCTGAACAGCTGGGTTATAGTCTAGATCAGTGTTTTTCAACCACTGTGACGCAGCACACTAGTGTGCCGTGGAAATGATCCAATTTCACCTAACAAATTAATTATCTGCAAATAATATCGTTTTCGAGTGTCTGTGCTGTAGAAGTGACTAGCGGCGTAATCATGCAATTTCCTTATCACTAGATGGCAGTAGGTA